>CM060959.1:6878202-6890702 GCA_030765055.1 Mantis religiosa | reverse complement strand
TTATAAGAATAATGTGTAGCCTCACATAAAGAGAATATTGTAAAGAAACATTTATTCGAAATAACATGTTAACATTATACTCTGTGTATGCATGAGTGTGATTTTGCTTACTAAGAATAAACAGTTAAACAAAAATAATGATGTACACTCTTAACACAAGAATTCTTGTTAATATATTTATTAGATCGGTCAGCAATAATATATGCTTTGCAGATCTGAGAGAACAGATACAAAATAATTATAGAGTAATAACATTGTAGAGGTAGGACTATGTGCCTCCTCTAGACTAAAACAAATGTGTTACTGCACTAATATAAATGTGGCACTGAACTAATAAAATGGTATACATACTTCCATAGTGAGAATTTATAGAACAGAAGAATATAAAAGATAAATTGAAACAGTAGATTATTCAGAAGTGGAAGTGTCATCACTGTAAAGCAGGTCCTGTGGTAGTCGTCGCTTCAATCGCGTTGGTCGGCGACTTCGGACGCCGATGTTATACGTCACAGCTCCTGGGACGTGGCGTAGATTGTAGAAGAAGCGTCGAGCAGTCTGTCGGATGAAATGGTGGAGAGGGAGAGGTCCCAGCTCGTGATGCAGCTGCTGGCAGCGGACAAACCAAGGAGCATTGGTGGCGATTCGCAGGTACCGACTCTGGATGACCTGTAGACGCCTCAGGTGACAAGTACTGGCAGCCCCCAGACCTGACAGGCATAAGTAATAAGAGGCCAAACCAGAGATTTGTATAGGAGCAGTGAAGATTATAAAGCAAGTGAAGTATGTTTGTGAAATAATGGAGACAGTTGTGATAGACGAGCGGATGCCAGGATAATGGTGCGGTTACGTAAGCCGAGTGTCCAGTAACGCTGCAAGGTACTTGACTGGTGTAGGTGAAAGGAGCACGGCACATGATCAGTCAGAAGGCGTATAGGCGGAGGGGGATTATAGCGGTGTAAAGTAAAAATCTTGGCTTCAGTTTTTGGGTATTAAGGGAGATGCACCAATTTTGACACCATTGAGTAAGGCGATCAAGAGAGAGCTGTAAGGTTCGTACAGCAAAATGTAGACCGGAGTGAGAGTAAAATAAAACAGTGTCGTCAGCATACAGGGCAATTGAGGTTGGAGTCATGTCTGGAATATCAGAGTTGTAAATACTAAACAGCGTTGGTGCCAGTATTGAACCTTGTGGAACGCCTGCTGTAATACGACGCTCAGTTGAAAGGGTGCCTCCAATGCGCACCGCAAAAGTGCGATCCGTGAGAAAACTGGTAATAATGTGGATTAACTAGTCTGGGAGACCAATGCGATAGAGTTTAAGTAGCAAGCCAGAATGCCATACCTTATCAAATGCCTGTGCTACATCAAGGAAAATAGCTAGGGTATGTTGACGATGCTCGAATCCATTGACAATGTGTTGAGTTAACCTCAATAGTTGATGAGCAGTAGTGTTTCGGGCGAAACCCGAATTGAAAAGAAGGAATAATGTGATTTTTGTAGAGGTACTGCACGAGAAGGCGATGGATGACCTTCTCAAAGAGTTTAGACAGTGTGGGTAGAAGACTGATAGGACGATAGCTTCCTGGCAGATGTTTAGGATTATGAGGTTTGTGGAACACAATGATATGAGCAAATTTCCACGTGGAAGGGAAGTAACCTGTTTGGAGACAGAAATTCAGAACAGAAGATAAGTAGGCAAGCGCTTTCCTTGTGAGGTTCTTCAAAACTATGTTGGGCAGGAGATCGTGTCCAGGTGACTTTTTGTGAGCAAGACGGCGAATCAGATGGAATAGTTCCCGAGGAATAGTGAAAGAAATTCGGTGTGGAACTGTAGCTAGTTGGCGTTGGGCACAGAGTTCATTTTCTACAGCTGCAGAACCGGGTGATGTGATGGGAAGAGCAAACGTTTGTTCGTAATGTACAGCCAGTATGTCACACTTAGCTGTGACGTCCATAACAAGATTGGTCCCATTGGAGAGTGCAGGAATCACTGTTGTTTCGCGAAGAATCCGTCTGGTGGCATCCCACAGGGTGTGGTCTCGTGGAGAAATAGTCGCCAAATGATGTTGCTAGGTTTGTAGACGATGCCGCTCCAGCTGAACCTTCACAAGGCGTATGAAATTGTTAAGTCTCCTTTGTAACCAGCGTTGGCGTTATCGTTGCCATCGTCGACGAATAGCATTTTTCTCCTGAATAAGACGGAGAATGGATATTGGCAAACAACATGGAGAGTTGCGCCATGTAGAGCGTGACGTAGAAAGTTGTACACAGTGGCACACAGTAGTGGTGAAGTGCTCTATTTCAGTATCAATGTCCTTAGTAGTCGCCAGAGAATAAGAAGAATTTAAGGTAGCATCTAGCCGAGATTGAATAGCTTCCCAGTTAACAGTACCATTGATGAGTCTAGGAACTGGGGACAACGAGGCAGGTGAGAGTTGAAAAGTAGTCACAACATGACAGTGGTCAGAATCAAGCTCGGCTAAAGCAGACACGTGTGTTGGAAGAGAAAGATTCCTATGAAGATCAATATCAAGTATGTCAGGAGTGTGCAGAAGATTTTTAGGGTAATAAGTAGGATCCGATGGAGCTGAGACAGTAAGCCTATGAATATCTAACATATTAAAGAGAAGGTGACCATTGGGATTCGTAGAGCTACACCCCCAGGAAGAATGTTTGCAATTAAGGTCTCCTAAAAGGAGAGTGCTACAATCCGGAGGGAATAAAAACAAAAGATATCGCGTATTTAACCTATGATTGGGAGGTTTATAAGCACTCATAACAATAAGATCAGTACTATCCGTACTAGAGAGTTTGAGACCTACTACTTCAAGTGCAGGAACAGCTGGTAGAAATATGACGCTGTGACTAAGAGTGCGTTGTATCATTATGGCAACACCTCCGGAAGCTGTTTCAGCTACACGATCTTGGCGATGGATTTTATAGCCAGGGACTGAGAAGGTCTCGTTCGGAAGAAAATGCGTTTCGGTGACGCAAGCAATATCTATTTTATGCATGGTAAGAAAAGCGACGAAAGATGCGCGTTTTGCACGGAGACCATTGGCAATCCAGTTAAGGAGGGTTAGCTTTTTCAGACTGATCAGATTACGCGTTGCCATTGGGAAATGTGGAAAGAAGAAGAGAACTAAGTAGCTGCGTTAGTTGTGGTAGTATGGCGCTAAGCAAAGTGCGAAAATAGGAGAATAACTGTAAGACCAGATCAGAGAGAGATTTCAGAGATGGCGTCGAAGTAGAATCCATCGACTGAGCAGCGGAGGGACCATTCGGAGGAGGAGAAGGAGAAGAAGACGTTACCTGAGAATAGGTCCGCTGCTGCGCACCAGGAGCTATCGTTTGGTGGAAGACTGATGTATGCTGATGCTGAGGTCGCTGCTGTGGACGTCGCTCTGGTGTAGGTACTGTACGTGACGACGGTGTCGGTGCTGGTGAGAAGCTTGTTTGCTGAGGTCGTCGAGAGAGGCGCTCCTTCAGCACCACATAGTGAGGACAACCGCGATAATTGGCCGGATGTTCTTGTTCACAGTTAACACATTTGGCTAGTGTGGTGGAAGGTTTCTTGCATTCAGAATAATGGTGTGTGCCTAAACATCTCACACATCGAGGACCCAGCTTGCAGTAGTTTTTGGTGTGTCCAAAGTTTTGGCAGCGTGTACACTGCGGTATATTAGTATTGCGGCGGCGATGTTCGACCTTCACGACACTATATAACAGTCGAGTAAGATTTAGAATGTTTTTGCCTTCATCGTTATTTGCTAATTCGACAGCACGCAAGGGTATGGGCTCTCTGTTTCTGCCAAGTAAACGTGTGACCCGTTTAACAGGATATTGCAGTGCACAAAGCTCATCATATCGGTGAGAGAGCAAGGAAGATTGCGGATGACTACAGAAAATAGTTTATCAGTCGGATTTCGGTAGGTATAATATTCTTGATTAATGGAGGTGAAGTAAGATGTAAGACATCGGAAATCAGAAGAAGTAGTGGCATAAATTTTAAGAATAGAGCCCCTAAGCTCAGTGCGAAAATCGGATTGCACACATTTTTTTCACATCTTGCAATAGTAGCTGATAATTGTGAATGTTACGTAGACATATAGGTGGAAGTTTTTCTTTGGCGACAACAGAAGTTGTATCTGAAATATCAGCATCAGGGTTATCACCTAAAGGCTGGAAACGGTTGGATGTAGGGATCGTATACGCATAACGTGGCATGTTAGGCGATGACGAAGGTGGAGCAGTACAGAGCCGTTTGGTATGACCGGCTGACTGAGCGGTTGAATGGCGCACATTGGATGCCCCATTAGATTGATCCATTGGGACAGAGTATGTCATGTTGTCATCATCATGATGTGTAACAGAATTATTAATTGTGTGTGTGATACCTGAGTTGTAGATAGCTGGGAGGGTCGAAGAATAGATTTCTTCACTGTAGTATCGGTAGACGAACCAGAATTGTTCATTAATACTGGTAGAGAAGCGAACGTAGGTTGTTGTGGTGATAGTATAGAATGGCCTTGATGACCAGTAGGCATCGTTGAATTACAATTAGCTTGTGAAGTAGAATCATTTTGATATACAGTTAGCATTTGCTGATCGAACAAGTTGGCCGGTAGTTTCCGACTGTTGAGCCATTGTAGAATAAGTGTTACGTAGTGGTAAATAATCCACTACACACACGAAGCCCAATCACAATCTCTATGTATGTATGTGAACACTAAATATGCTGAAATCTAACACAAGAATTAAAAGTGAATACGATAAATCTACAAATGTTAAAGTATCTGACAAAGATGCCAATGTGATGGGGATTAAACTATGCAATGCTAAATGTGTTAAATTGCACAATAGTTAAACGCCAACTGAAAAAATGCCTTACATTTAATCGTCTGAATAACCTTAACGAATTATAGATTTATTTAACTATATTGTATGTTATAGGATTAGAGCACTGAATACAGCTATATATATATATATATATATATATATATATATATATATATATATATATATATATATATATATTTAATATATACTGACGAACTCAAAATTCTGTAAAATTAATACAAATTTGAATTGGAATTTGAATCTGTCTTTATTGCATAGTGATGTTATGTATGGGTATCTCTTACCAATGACAGAAGAGGACTTCAGATATCTCCAGAAACTTCAAGATATCCATTTTATTTACCACGGAAATATCCTAAACACATACCATTTTAATCAGAAGTCCTTACAGACGTTTTTGAGAATATAAAAAAAAAGGCAATTTTCTTCCATATGTAGGGCAGCTAACCTGATTCATTTCCTTTAGCTCTTTTTTTTAATATGCATGTTATAACTTTGGAATATACCGAACTTTGGTATTTATACGAATTTTGGTCTGTGAATTACGCATTCACTTATTTCCTGTAAAATTTGATATGGAAGAACGGGATAGTACGATACAAACCTTTATCGCGCATCTTCAAAGTGAATTATGGGAATACAGCAAACTTAAACGACAGTCAAATGTTTTAAGGGCTGGTCGTTATGTGATGTGTTTAAAATTTTCTTTGCATGAGCATGTAAAGGGGGCGGTAGAAAATAATATCAATTTTTCGTTCGAGAAAATGTTAAATATTCCAACATTTAAAATAATTACAAAGCATAGTGTCACCCTGGCGGTAGACTCGCGAAGTCAATGGATAAATGATGGCCGGTGGAGATTCGGAAAACTTCGGGGCCAATCGTTACCGGAAGTGACAGACAGTTGAGAGTAGTGTTTGAAAAATAAACAGTTTTGAGGTGATCTAGCAAATTGTGAGTTTAAACGGTGTATTGCTAGGAAAATAAAGTGTAGTTTTTGCGTTTGTAACCTCGTCTTGTTATTTCACGAACCCACAAAGTCACAATATATTGGAAATAGTTTTCATTTACCATGAAAATATCTTAAACATGATGAAGAAGTTTCTTATTTTGTGTTGGGATGCCAATTAGTTATTCCTTTTCTCGGCCTAGCTGCAGTGACGATTCTCGATCGATTTGTGAAATAACACTTCCGGTCTTTTTAAAGATTGCACTTTATTTTAAAAACACAATAAATATGTTCAAGTGTATGCACTATTCGTAAGATTTCTTCTCCTTCAGTAAACATTTTCTTCTTTTCGTTGCGGAAGTTTTTCTCATCTCCATTGTCACTCTTCACAATCATTTCCCATAGCATTTACATAATGTATAGCACCTCCTTGATTGCGCACTCTTTTGTTTTATCAGCTAATTCATTAATATTCTATAATATTCTATAAACCCGCGTTCGCTCGCGTTGCTAAATGACAATATATTGCTCTAATTTGAGAGAGAGAGAGAGAGAGAGAGAGAGAGAGAGAGAGAGAGAGAGAGAGAGAGAGAGAGAGAGAGAGAGAGAGAGAGAGAGAGAGAGAGAGAGAGAGAGAGAGAGCTAACCATGCCTCAGTTGATATCTCTAAATACCATTCAAGTGGAATTAAGTGTATAAAAACAACGGAAAGGTTATTGAGAGTGGTATTATTGAAAGCGATGTGCACGGGAGTTATCGCGTAACCCTGTTCTGTAGTTGGAGTACGTGACATAAGACATGTACAATTTACTTTTATCAATAGTATTTGTAATGAAACCGACAATTATTCAAGTAACGCTAACATAGCAGGGTCTTGTTGATTTTTTATCGACATATTGAAGCACTGTTATGTTTATTTGTGAATATTTTCAACATCAACTGTCCTGTCTATGAGAAACGTAAACTGTACCATCATAAATTATTACGTTTTTGCAATTTCTTCTAACTTTTTGCCTGTTCAAGAACAACGCTGTTCCAACAAAAATTGACGTCAGCTTCCAGGTGTAGGCAAGAATGTTGATTGTTGGACTTTCCTGATAATGTAATTGCTCGTATTGTGGTATGTACACATCACGAATTATAGACAATGTCTCAGTGTTATTCGTGTACTATGGGAGACTGTCCTCAAGTAGATTTTGAGCCGGAACAGTCTATCTCACCAATGTTAAAATGAGAGATTTCTGATACGCTTAGATCAAGAACAACTGAACGCATCATTTTTAAACTTTTACTTGTTATTTTACTACACTTTCACAATTCATTAAATATAACAGATATTATTTTGGAGTTTTAATAAAGGATATGTGAGATTTTAAACAAATGTCTTCAATTGACTTCTAAAAATATTCAATACTTTTTTTAAATTCAAATTTTCACATAATTTTCTACAAGTACCTTTAAAAACAGTGTAAGTATTGCTTTAATTCCAGAAAAAATGTAAACTTGTAGCTGCAGTAGTTTCATAGTTTAGCGTACCCAAATTAAAAAAAAAAAAAACAGAGAAAAACAACATTTAAGTTTTGCTATGTTGGAACTACACCTCAGAATTTCCTCAGATCGATATTCTGCATCTTTTTCATCATCAGCATCCGTCCTCTTTCGTTTTTCACTTCTTCTCTTCTTCCTAGACTCCATAGTCACCTGCTCTATGGTATTATTAATTATTTTGTTAAATTTGGCGGGGAAACTGGTAAACTGAAAACAGCAGCCAATGTCTTACCTGCCTCAGTTCCCTTGCTAATACTTCTCAAGCCATAACCAAACCTTACATTTACTTCTGCACCACTTTCAATAGTTCTGGATGTTCTTTATTACACTTTTAAGGATATGTATGACTGAAATTTCATGAAAATCGTGAAAATAACGACTTCTTTTATTTTAATTCTATAAAATAATTTAGACATTCCCGAATGTGAAAAATGCATAATTTGCCTCCGAACGCCATTTTTAAATGCTTATTTAAATGTCGGTGGCCTTTAAACTCTGTCAGAGTCACGCCCTCTTTTGCCTACATCCACATTCTTTGTCTGTTTTCCGTTCTTAAATTTTCAATTCAAGAAAAGAAAAATAAGGCTTTCAGACAAAATAGTTCCTAAAATGTTGCCAATATATCAGAGGCTGGCTTCTACAACATTACTAGAGAGGTGCAAAACAGGAAAAACACAGAATGCCAATGAATCTTTGCATCATGTCATATGGAATAAGTGCCCAAAGGAAGTTTTCATATCAAAACAAAAATTGGATCTTGCTGTTATTAAAAGCATCAGTGAGTTTAACATGGGTAGTCTTAAGTCATTGGAGCTGCAGCAAAATATCAGAGGTGAAAGTGTAGTAGACTCAGCAAGGAAAACTTCAGTGCAGCGAGATCAGACTCGTATCCTGCAAAGCAAGAAGCGAAGTTGTGCAGAAGAAAAGCAACATCTAAAGAAGAAAAAGGTGGAAAAAGCAGCAACAGAGGAGAGGAAAAAGAAATCTGAGGGTCCAACCTATCAGCCTGGTGGATTTTAATGTGAGTTATGCAATCAAATCTTTAATCGCTGTTTTCTCAATGTTCATATTTTCAGCATTTTTCTTCCTGTAAAATGCTCCTTGCGATGCAGTTTTTGTACTACATTCATGAAATTTCCTACACAGGTTCAGAATATCATGAGGAATGGAAATTGCCCTAGGTTTTATTGTGAAATGTATATAAGCATATATTTTTAATTTTCAAACACAAAACTTACAGTTTTTTAGACAAAAAAATGAATATTTGTAAATTAAAAATTTTTTGTGACCTAAACTAAAGGAGACACAGAAAAAACCAGAGCAATTTAAAAAAGTATGTGTATTATGAACATAGGGTTAAAATATTAGATCAAAATTCAAAATATTTTGTCGCAAGGGACTTTTTTTAGTGACGTAACAAAAAACATACAAAATTTATCATAATTTCTAAACTACTGGAGAAAAATGGTTTAAATTTAGGTTGTAACATGTTTACATTATACTACACCTATGGTGTAAATTTGAAAAAGCTAGCATTATTAGTTCAGAATTTGAAAATTTCAGTCATACATACCCTTAACAACTGACTGATAATGTAGCTAATAATCCATTTCGTTTCTGGTGTCCTCTAATACGGCATTTTTCATTTTCACAAAATTTACACTGTACAAAGTTTCTATATCTACTAACTGAAAACTTGTTGATCTAATATCATTATTTACTTTAGTTAAATTGTCATCATTGCCACTACACAATGAAGAAACCAAAGTTTTCCTCGAAGAACTAATTTTCACTTCACATTCATCGCCAATGTTTGAGGTTAGGTTTGACAAAGTCAATATATTGTCATGTGTTACTACACTTTTTACATTTTAGGTGTTGTAACTCTTTTATTATGTAATCGGGATTACTTCAACTGTTTATACTGGTTCCCATACCGAACGTTATTGCTTCTTCCCATCTTGAAAACAGCACTAGTAATTCAAAACATACTAAACAAAGTATGGAAGAATTAACATCAGATGTACTGAATAATATTAATATAAAAACAATGACTTCCTTTCCTAATAAGGGTGTGCTCTTCAATAAGGTTACAACCAAGGAGAGAACACAGCTACAAATGGCTAATAGGGGACGTGGCTCACTGTGCAGCATTTTCAAAATGAGTCTATTTAGGACTTTTAAAACTATGTGACAGGAAAGTAAATATTGTCATTCGCTTCTACAAACATCAGGGAAGATTATTTTGACAATAACTCATTTTGTGAAATTTCACCCCAGAATGTCGTTCTGACTCCCCTTAATGTTCCTTGTGGAGCATAATTTTATAGATATATCTTTGGCTCATGTTTAAAATATTGTTCACGCAACTCGTATGTTTTCCATAGTGATATATATTAAAATAAAGACATGATTAAGAAACTCATCTTGTTGTGACAAGTGATGCAATCGATCCTACGTTTCTCAAATTTAACATTTAAAACAACTGTTGCCAGGGGCTCTATTTAAATAACTGTTTCAATCATATGTCTTATACCAATAATCACATACCTTTGTCACAGAAGGTGTTGGAGATGATGTTGATTAACTCATCTTCTCAAATTGCAGTAATTTCTCCTCTGATATTGTCTTTGTTCTGCCAGCGTATGGGACTTGTTCCGATAAACTGACATGGTAAGGTCTGGGGATCGCGGTCGCCGTCGTTTTACTGATGACCCTATCTTCAAAAGGTTTCCCTAATTCATTATAAGGATAGTTCAGCTATATGTGCTGTTGCAGTCTTGTTGTAAATATTCTGTGTACCTACATTAAATGTCACACAAATATTCCAGGAATGGTTTGACACTGTTTCCTATAATTCGGTATGTATTCACACTATACGAAACAGCAATTTTCTTGTCGTACACAATATCAGGGTTGTTGGCACTCCAATATCACGTGGTTACAGTTCCTCGACTACGGTTATCTTATATGGTTGTAATTTAAAAAGTTTAGTGGATTTCCAAGACGAGAATTGTGTAATAGAAATTTCCTGTGATTACTTACTCAGAGATTTTCTTGGACTACGTTCTAACTCATCGAGTTTTTCCTCTGTAAACACGCGACACATTCTTTTAGGTTTCTTATCAAGAACAGAAAAAGTTTCTCTAAATCTCTTTACAAGTTTGCGAACTGTGAGGCGAAGCAATACCAGGAAATCGGTCTACAAATAGCCGTGTCACTTCTCTACAAGACTCTAAATAATACATGCATATGCAGTGTTCCAAAGTATATACACTTCTTGGCATTATAACAGAACTAATAGCAATTTGACCACAAGGAACACAAGAAACCGCATTAGTAACAGCTAACATGCACTGCCGCGGAGAAAGGCCGGTGCCAGGAACGAGAGAAGAACTGTTCGCACGCAGACACCTCCCGCTGGCCGGCCACCAGTGAAAAATAACGCACTATAGTTCGGAAGAACTTAGTCGTGGTATTGAACAGGTAGAAAACTATTTTGCCTGGTAACAGGAACAAACATAACCTACAAAACATACAGTAAAATCTAGTCTTGGATATCTCTAATATGAAACATATGTTAAAGGTGTGTTTAAGGGCGCTGAACTGCGAGGTTATCTGTCAAAAGCAAGACATAAACATTAATACTGAATAAAAATGCAAATAAACAACAAATATAAAACATAAAATATGAACAATAGAGGCATACGCCAGAGATAAATATTAGTAACAAATGACATACAACAATAACAAATAAAGTATATATAAAGCTAATCAAGGCTTCGCGGGTGAAAGCTTCAAGTCTTATATATAAAGCACGGCAAAACCAGATGTAAATACAAAATAACCTTTAAAAGTAGGCTACAAGTTATTAAAGCTTGCTCTAAATCCTAAAATTAACTTTCGAAATAAATCTAAAAGCCTTTACTACCAAGATCTCTGCCAAGCTGAGCAAGAAACTCCAGTAAACAGTCTAGCATCACATGACGGACCGAGAGAACAGATAAACGGGAGTAATGAGTTTATTAACAAATCTTACTAAACCAACAAAGGTGTAACATACTGGTTTACGAAACAAAACATATTTTAAGCACATAGACAACCTAAAATGAAGGTTTATTGCATCTAAAACTCCGGACCCTAATATGAACCAACTTGCACATCAAATAAACAAGACGGCAAATAATGGTAAAACATGTCCCATTTAAAAATAACATAAATATTTAGTATCATTCGTGATTGTTGTAGACAGATCTAAGTGGCATCACCCGTTCCACCAGGGAGTGATAACTGTTCTTTGTTAGTCGAATGTCCACGACTAACCTAATTGACTTTGTTGACAGAGGAGAAGCGCAGCATGTCCGAGGACCAGCACTACTCTCCCAGCGTCAGGATGTGCGACGTCGAGAGGCCAGTGACCGGTTCTTGTGGGTTCCACGTCACCAGAAGCAAGTGGGACCCCTATCCCTGGGTATCTGGGGTTGACGCCGGTTCCCCCGCAGAGGCTGCTGGTCTTCTAGCAGGTGACTGTGTTCTGGAGGTCAACGGGGAAGACGTCTTGGGACAGAGGATCGGCGAAGTGGCGAACCGTGTCCGGGCACGAGATGATCGTGTATCTCTGTTACTGTGGAATGCTGGTTCGGATCCTCAGTGCAGTCCTGAGGTAGGTCCAACAGTCCATAGCTCATACAGCTTGTGTTTGAATTCGCGTGAACAGTCAGCCTGAGATATGCTAAACTAAAAGTCCTTGCAGTGAGGCATAGGTACCATAAACCAAATTTGGTTACCTTTCTGAGTGCAAAATATCAGTTGCAGCATCAATTGTAAACGTAGATATATGTATAATTAAATCGAAGAGGAAATTCCAATAAATAAGAGTCAATGACTCTTTGGCAATTTTCGCCTTTTATTTAGCCTGAGAATAAGACGCGTGTAACTCGCAGATACAAGGCCTCCTGAACTAGTGCTTTGCGACAGTTATTTTGACATTTATTTGTTTATAAAATGAAAAAACCAACATATATTCTGTTCTAATTTCAGACATTCAAGAAATGTCGATTCCAGTTATGGCGTACAAATTCTTCAAACAGATACATTTCTTATATTTCGCAATGTCGGCGTGTATCCAGATAAAACTGTAATG
>CM060959.1:6598202-6873202 GCA_030765055.1 Mantis religiosa | reverse complement strand
ATGTTTATTTTAGTAGATACTCAAAATGTGCTCCATTGGACTCTTTGCTATGACTCTTCAGTTTGCAGTTCTCTTATTGGGAAAGTTATGAAACGCATCCCAAGTTTTTTAAGTCATATTGGACGATGAATGAAATGGGTAAAATGATGTTCAAATGAGTGCGGGGTACATGGAAGTTACAGTTATCTGACATTATACTTCCAGGATAAGGGAAAACTCTGGGAAAACCTTATCCAGGTAATTCACTCCAATCGAGATTGGAACTCGGGACCTCTTGAACGTGAGGCAGACACGCTACCATCTACGCTAACGAGACGGGATTGTCATAGTTCTGAATGTATCAGAAACATCTGAAACACTGACGGAACCTTTTGTTGTCCAAGTGTGGCGGCAGGTAGCTTTACTGTTTACATTTCTTACCTTCCGTTCTAAACGCACACCAATATTGTGAGGTTGCCAAGCATAAACCCGCGACTTTATTGCAATAGACGTGTAGGAATCCAGTTCTTTAAGATCACTTTGTGGCTAAACGAATAATTTTATCAACATAGTGTAAAGAGACAAGTAACTCATCATTCGTAGCTCTACCTCGGTATCCTAATTTCAAAACTAAATGATAAAAGTGTGATGACATATTGGCAATCATAGCTTTGATCAATTTTATTTTTTATTTGTGCAACCGCGCACTTTAAAGGAAAATTGTACATGAACTTATGTTTGAGCTTAACGCCAGGAAGCTGCGCAGTCATACCCCTAGCACCTTGTGTGTGTATATCCAACTGTCATGTGTTACAGGTGTCTTTGTCTGCCATGCCACGACATCTGGAGGCTGAGTTTTCGTCTAATCTCAAGGCCAAATCCTTGTCCACCAGCGAGATCTTCCATCCAGGACTGTCACGTTCTCCGTCCTTTATCTCATCGTCACAGCCGGGACTCCTGGACGTACCCCTGGATCCCAGCAGACGCCCTGCATCCTATCACGGCTCTTGTGAGTCTCTGTCCGGCCGCCTGGAGTCTGACTTCCCCGACGATGCTTGTCTGTATCACTGCCCTTGTGCAGAAAAATGTACTGAACGTGTGAGGGCGTTCGGCCTGATGCAGCACATACAGGACTGCCATCCTGGTCCTCTGGTCCACTATTTCAAGCCCCGCATCGCAATATCTCTCCCTCAAACGTTTGGAAATGATTCACTGTTTGCTATTACCGCGTACAGAAGCACGTTCTTCCTCAAGATCGTGGAGCGAGACACCGGCGAGGTTCTCGTGTGGCTCTGGCTGTTTGGATCGCAGAAGGCCGCCGAGACTTATCACCTGGTTCTTAAGGTCAACGAAATGGAGTTGAAGAGCCCTGCAGTGTCACTAGCAGCAACCTCCTGGGGGGAGGTCGTCGAGACACAGACAGGGGTTCTGACGCTAACACCGGACCAGCTGGGGTCACTGACGGGAGCCCGAGTGCAAGTGGAGGTCAAGGATGGACCAATAGAACACCATCAACACTTCTAACAATAAAGCAATAATGTAAATATGTAACGGGGATGATTTAACTCAATAATTCTTAATATTTGTATACAATACAAAGTTGTAAGTAGAATAAATGTATATTTATAAGTATTCCTTTTGTTGCAATGTTTTAGATGACTTGGTCTTTGATTATGCTGTCATTTTCCTGACTGGCTTAAATTTAATCCCAGTGTCTTGATAGTGGAAGTAGGCAATCTGACTTGGACATCTGAACCCCTCACGACAACTGAGGTCAGGTCAACTGTGGGTTCGTAGGATGAAAAGTCCAATTTGCGGAAATTCAAATCGTTCTTTACTGTGTAGAAATACACTCACAGTAGATTACATCTCATACACAACCACAAACTACCAAGGTCGATGATCACAACAACAGGTTCTGATTACATCTGTTTACAGCACTACTGTTACAACATCTGTACAGCTGCTTACTACTACTGCTCTGTTTACGACTGACTCTTAAATACCACATTGATAATTCGAGACTGTTCTGCACAATCAACAAACCGAATGTTCTATCACATGTCACCAGATAAAACACGAATGTTCTAGAATGTAACTTCGTCTGTGTCGGCAAGTCTTTTATCTCCGGCGCTATGTTTGTCTGCTTATGCAAGCTCTTTATCTCCGCGAAACATTATCTGTCTGTTATCTACTGCACCAAACCTTTTATGCGCATCGACGCGACGGTATGCTGGAGAGCGTGTGCACATCTTCATGTCTTGTTCTTAATTCATGTAGTCGAAGAAAGGAACTTTGATTGACTAACACCTTAACAGTTAACTATCAAAACGTTAGTTAGTTACTAACACTCCCCACATGGCAACCTTGGCCTTCGGGGTAACCTCACCCCACCAAGTGATGACCGGACTCATTTCTCAAGTGGAGGCACCCAGAGGGCGGTGTCCATTACCTCCGATGATAGGGTGATAGTGAAGATGGCGGTGAGGTGAGAGGACCTACAGTTTTTACCGTGGACTCCGAACCACGTTGGGCATAGGGGATACTTCACGTGTGCTAGACAGAGGTGAAGGCGTGGATAGGGCCGACTTAAAATCGCCAACCCCAGAGCCGGGAATCGAACTCGGGACCCTTAGAACGGGAGCCGCGAACGAAACCACCGCGCTACCCCGGCGCCCACTATCAAAACGTAGAAGTTACGAATATCACATTGTTTACTGCTGTCTTTGAAAACACAATCAGAAGTGCCAAATTTTCTAAATAGACCATATGTGTTGGAGTGGACTGGACTCCGGTACGGAGGGAATTCGGCTTCGTCTATTGTACCTATGCCTCAAGTGGGGCATCCCCGAGAAGAAGGATAAGGCTAGAGCAGGCAGAGGGCGGCCGTATCAAGGATTCACCACAGTGCAGTGGGCAGGGTTCCTACACATCACCAGTTCAAAATACCCGGGAGGCAAGAACAACCGGCATCACGCCCTACTGTAGTCCTGCAAGGCCCTACTAGACCTGAGACTGTCCTACTGAAGGAGGAAGTATTTACCAATAGCATATCACCGCCGAGACTCCCGCCGACACTTCTACCCTGAAAGAGACCACCAGATGAGAGATGATATGAGAGATAAAATGGAGACATAGGAAATTCGGGGGATGTAATTAATCTACCCAGCATTTGCTTAGCGATCCGGGAAAACACACAAAAAATCCAAGGGTCAAGTAAGATGACCACGGAAATGGAATGCAAGCCACAGAGAAAACCGTTGCGCGTACAAACTAGGCTCGACAATTTAGGTCACAATTCAACAAGTTTTGTGCCTACTTTGTTGGCAACTTAGCCTTACTTTTGTTATCAAAAACAGGGTGGCCAACACTCGAGTCACTAGATCAAAGTTTGGTAACTCATCTTGAACACGTACAAAATCCTTGGCTAGCGTAGCTTACGTCAGTGAGGTAACAGTTGAAACGCTATTTTAGCAAAGAAAATATTAACATTTAATGGGAAGAATGAAAGCCTCCTTTGTACTTTACAGAGACACCCTGGAATTCAAGCGAAATTTGATTTGTTACTAATGACAATATAACTGAATTACAGAGACAGCAATTAGTCAGCTCACTTAAACTTCCATCGACCTCTTTCGGAATCGAACATACAACTGAGCCATCGACATAGAATAACATTATGCTGCTCATTGCATTTATTAATGATAATCAATCATTTGTCGCAGATACACGTTAAGAGTAAGCTAATTCCGAAACGTATTACAGTTTATAAGTTAAAGAATACGTTTTCCATACTTTCGGAATGTTTCGTATTGAAGTGACGCGCAAAACAGACCGCGTTGTCATTCTGTTGAATACAGCGTAGTCCAGTCCAGTATTGTAATAAGATGAAGAATTTACTTAACCCAAACAATTACACTTCCTGCTTGGTATGGCTCCCTGGCCCTACCTTTGCTTATCCTACCTTCTTATTTCTCTCTTCTTGTTAACATCATCACTTCCTTCTATCTTCTTCTACATCTCGTCCCAAAAATCTCACACAAACACATAAACGCGCTTACAACTGCGCTACAAAAATACATTTGCGCAAACAGCTTTTAGTTGTCCAACACACGTCTTAAATATAAATACCAAATGTTGGACAGAAAATGTGCCAAATAATGAAAATGTTAACTTTCAGCTTAGCCAATGTAGTCTGGACATGACAGTGACGGGGCTAAATGAATTGAAAACTTGGAATTGTTGCAAAGGAATCCAGCCATCGATAACTACTGCCAAAACTGCAGTCACAGAAACCAGGACAAACAACCTTATCTCTATAAACAAGTGCACATCATTTCAAACATTGGGAACAAAATATGAGTGCGAGGAGTCGACAAGTGAACGTCGAGCGCGCAGGTTGTGTCTGAACGCTCTGCTTATAAATCACGTGTTTTTGTAGTTTAGCTGTGTCAGCTAGCTTTTGTATATTGTTCATTGCTATACATCATATATCTACATGGCTCTACAAACGGATGATACCGGCAGAATATTATATTCAGCGCTAAATGTATTAAATAACGACACGAACTTCCGGGATAGCTCCAATTCTACGCTACAACTGACGTCATCTAATCAGCACTACCAATCTCAACTGTCTTCTGCTACCGGGGATAATACAGTAAGTAAACCAATACTACGACCATCTCAACTTCACTCGATTTAGCCCCTTAATAACTCCGTGCAGCACGACGATAATACAATGGCAGATTGTGCCCCATCTGAATGTTTAGAGCGCAGCCAACGCTCACAGTCCTCTCTCACCCAGGGTTCACAACAAAACAAACGCCGATGCACTGCCTCTGTTTCTGAACAACCTACTCTCTCACGCTATGCATATCCAATTCCTACATCTAATCGCTTCAATCCTTTAAGTGAAGCACCAGACCACGATTCTTCTGACACAGCCTCCATCTCTCAGAAAGAAAAAAATCCTCCTAGATGTGTCCGCAATGTGCACAATTATCAATTGCTACTACAAGATGTAAAAAAATGTGTCTTATCTGAATTTCACACTGAGCTACGGGGAGCCATTCTTAAGGTCTACACTTCGACGTCCACAGACTACCGCAATCTTACCTCGTACTTGACATCAATTAAGCAAGAATACTACACATTTCACAACCCTTCAGACAAACTTTTTTTCTGTCGTCATACGCAACCTACCGTGCTCCCTCAGTGACCAAGAGATTTATGATGAACTTAATGCTCAGAACTTCCCTGTTCGTAAAGTTACACGTTTACTACGTAAGAACAAGGAACCGATGCCTATCTGTGTGGTTGACCTCCTTAACAATGACCAAGGTAAACATATTCTTAATCTATCCCGACTACTGTACAGCGTAGTCAAAGTAGAACATCGCAGACACAATATGAAACTGCCTCAGTGTACTAACTGCCAAAACTATGGACACACCAAAAATTACTGCCACCTAGAGCCCCGCTGTGTTCGCTGCACAGGCAACCATCACTTTTCTCAGTGCACGAAGTCCTCTACTACACCAGCTCAGTGTGTTAATTGCCAACAAGATCATCCGGCAAACTATCACGGTTGTTCTCATTAGTTACAGCTGAAAGAACGACAGTCTCGGCGCTTTCAGCAGCAGGCAACACCATCCCATCACAATTCACAGCAACCAACCTCAGCTTCTCAACAACAGCCACTGGTTCAGCAACAACAAGCATAGCGTCCACAACAGCAACAACAAACACGACATAGTCCTTCCGCAACTGTTCCTTCTCCGCCATCACGGACTTATTCATAGGTACTGACTGGGCGTTCACCTCCCTCTCAAGGACGTTCTTCAATTCCTCCACCAGAGGATTCTGCATCTGCACCCCCGTCTTGGACTTCCTTGAAAGAAATGATTGCACCACTAGGTACTTTTCTCTGCAATCTGTTTTCTCCAGTTCTCCCGCAACTCCTGCAGCTTCTTCGTTCCCTTCTTTCTCCGATCTTCCACAATGGCCACCCGTAATTTGTCATCTCTACGTCAGCTCACACTCCTGAATTGGAACTCTAACGGTCTTCGGGCTAAACGTTCCTCCTTTATAGCATTTCTTACACATCACAATGTTGATATAGCTTGTGTAACAGAGACACATTTTCTTCCCAATGAGTATTTCACTGTTCCTGGTTACGTCATTTACCGGCATGACCGTGACGCAGATAAAGCATCTGGTGGAGTGGCTCTTCTCATCCGACGTTCTCTTAGTCACAGTGAGATATTTCTCCCACATGTGCCCAATTTGGAAGTGGTGGGTATTAAACTCTATTGTGCAGACGGTGGTGACCTTGACATTCTTAGCGCATACAAACCACCAAATCGCAGGCTGAATACTAGATATCTCTCACTTCTCTTCCCTGCGGGGAACAGCACTCTTATTCTAGGTGATCTAAACTGTAAGCTTTCCTCCTGGGGATGCCGAACGACAAATCCAAATGGCCGACTTCTGTTTACAGCCCTTGCTACTTATGGTCTATCGATATTGGCACCCGAAGATCCTACTCATTTCCCTTCCAATCCCTTATTTGCCCCTGATATTCTAGATATTGGTATTCACCGTAATCTAAACCTGCCCACCTTTGTTTCTTCCATACCAGAGCTTGATTCTGATCATTTCCCGGTGATCGTCACCTTTTCTATTCCACCTGCCTTCCACCAATTAGCTCCTAGTTACATTCATTGGCAACACTCACCAGTTCGTACCAACTTGCCACTAATCACGATGTGGATCTCGCGATACAGCACTTCACTGACACCATTTGCAGCTGCGCCCGACTTTCCACTTCTCCACATAGACGACATCATTCTTCCCCCTTCTTACCCCTCTGCATTTTAAGTCCCATCCGAGAAAAACACCATGTTCGTCGACAGTGGCAACGGGACCGACAACCCTGGCTCCGTCGAAAGCTCAACGGACTCATTCGACGGGTGAAACTGGAGTTGGATCGACATTGTCTAGAGTCCTATGAGCGCTATCTTGCGTCACTCTCTCCTTCTGACCACACGCTGTGGGAGGCCACCCAACGTGTTCTTCGTGAGCCGACTGTTGTACAGGTGCTGTCTGCAGGTGATAGACTGGTTACAGATATTCCCACCAAGTGTGAAATTTTGGCCGATCACTTTGAGCGTGTGTTTGCACTTCCCATATCAGCCGATGATGAGACTATTGCAGACGTGGAAAAGGAGCTACATACCTATCGCACTCGACCCACAGTCTCACAAAGGATTTCATTTACAAGACCACGGGAACTATCTTCCCTGATTCGATCCCTTCCCCTTAAGAAATCTCCCGGGCACGACTTGGTTCCTAACATTGTTATCAAGAAGCTCACCAAAAAAGCAGTTGCATACTTGTCATCCATTCTCAATGCCTGTCTACGCCTCGGCTATTTTCCTCGCACCTGGAAGTTTGCCCATATAGCAGTCTTCCATAAGCCCAATAAACCCAAACACCTCCCCGAAAGCTATCGTCCTATAAGTCTGTTGCCGACCCTCTCCAAGCTGTTTGAAAAAGTAATTCATCGCCGTCTTCTGTCTTACCTTAATCATAACCATGTTCTTGCGCCTTATCAATTTGGATTTCGTCACAAACATTCCACTACCCATCAGCTTTTACGATTAACTCAGTCAATTGTTCACGGCTTCGAGGCCCATCAGTATACCACGGCTGTCTTCCTTGATGTGGCACAGGCATTTGACAAGGTTTGGCATGATGGTTTGCTCCTTAAGCTCTACCGCATCGATCTTCCTAATTACTTATCACATCTAATCCACAGTTACCTCTACGACCGCAGCTTTTCAGTACGCATTGGTGGAAAGCTTTCATCTCCAAGTAATATTACCGCAGGTGTCCCACAGGGTTCTATCTTGGCCCCGACTCTATTTAATATATACATTTCTGATATTCCTGACTTAGCTTCGACTTCTTTAGCTCTTTACGCTGATGACACAGTACTATATTATTCTCATGTTAATCTCCAGCACGCACAACAAGTAGTACAGCTTTCTTTAGATCGCCTAACTCATTGGTTCAGCACTTGGCGGATCTCATTGAAACCTCAGAAAACCGAGGCTAAAATCTTCACTCTTCGCCAATATACTCCGCTTACACCGTTGTGTCTCTACAGGAACAATGTCCCTTGGCTCCCCACTACAACTCCCGTTAAATACCTTGGAGTGCTTTTGGACTCTCGACTGACTTGGCGTGCTCATATCGATCGTCTTATATCACTGGCCTCCGGGCGACTGTCAAAACTCTCACCTCTGTTGCATCGCCGTTCCAGCCTCGGCTTACAGTCTTCATTATTACTCTACAAATCACTCGTTCGTCCGCTTATTACATATGCCTGCCAAGTGTGGGGGGCCGCACACAAATGTCATCTGCGTCGTCTTCAGGTCATACAGAATCGCTTCATGCGCATCGCTACCAACGCTCCATGGTTCATCCGTAATCAGCAGCTCCATCACGAACTAGGACTGTTACCTCTTCACGACTACATTCGCAGGATCGCTCGCCGTTTCTTTTCCACGCTGCAAGAAGTTCCAGGAGCTGTGGATTATAACATCGGCGTCCGCACGCGCCAGCCCTCACGCTTGAAGAGGAGACTACCAAAGGAACTGCTTCTGAGTGATACATCTGATTCTAGTGCTTGATGTCTGTCTCACATCTTTAATATTGACATATTTTCTCAGTGTATTATTGGAGTTCTAACTTAATGTAGTTAGGGGGCGGCCTGTTAGCCTACCCCTGAGGTTATTGTTCTTATTGTACTGTTACCTTCTTTTCACTCTGATCTGTAAAGCATTGTACTGCTGATGATCAATAAAAAAATTATAAAAAAATATGAGTGCGATTAACTTTGAACTGATTTCTAACTTTCCCTTAAACACGTCAGTTGTTTTTAATTTCCCCTGAATTTCTCAGATTATGAACTTCCTTAACTATCTAGAACAAGCTAAGATATCATAACCAAAAAGTACTAAATACTCGTGTGTAATTAATACAAGCTACTGGATCAGCCACAAATAGAGAAACTGTCTCATAAGTAACGTCGTTTTTGAAGTAAAACAATTACTTGATATGTGTTCTGACACGCAATTAACTACAGACTATTAGATTCTATGGTCTTGAGTCATCGTTCAGCGAGGTTTATTATCTAACGATGGTGCCAGTCTCTGCTTTTTAAGGTTCAGTGGTTAGACCGCTTGGCTCTCACCAAGGCGGCCCGGGTTCGATCCCAGGCGACCGCAAACTGAGATTTGTGGTGGACAACACGGCGCTGGGGCGGGTTTTCTCTGGGATCTCCGGTTTCCCCCGCTATCTCATTCCACCGGTGCTCCATCTTCATCTCATGTATCATCAGTGTCACCGCCTGCGGTGCCGTATGTAGTAAAAGCGGGCGTTAAACAGTACACATTTAATTTTGATGTGAACAATTCGGTGACACTCATTTGTCAAAATGTCTTGCACGTACAAAATGGCTCATGGATCGAGGGCTGGATGCTGGGCATGGTAGCAGTTCCATTCCTCCAAGTTCTTGCATTTTTTCCAGGTTTATTCGTGCAGTATGGATTGTTGCATTAGAACTATATTTCGGTTAACTAATGCTGGATGTCTCGTCCAAAAATTTCATGAACTCGTTCCATTTGTTGAGAATAAAGATCCGCATCAATCGCCCGCCCGTTTGTAACAAACTCCTAGTGACTCACGCCAGACACACAACATTACTTTGGGAGGTTGGCGGGGATCGAACCACTGTTTCGAGGTATCAGGGTTTCGGTAATACAACTGATAGTTCTCCTGACAAATCTATCATCCATGGGATTACGGATAAGCTGACGACAGATAATCCACTCTAAGTGAAAGTTCATGAGTTACAGATCTGCAACTTCTTATGATTTTCCAATTGTCTAATGTGACGATGCACCAAGTTCTTGTGAAAGTCTACGTGTATCCTCAATATTGCGTACTTCAGATCTTCCAGAACGTGGTAAATCTTTAGTGTTTACGTCTCTATTGGAAACGTTGGAACTATCGTACCAGACGCTCACTAACGACATCTTCTCCTTCCACTTCGAGCTGCGACAGAGACCTTATAATCTTGTTTCTAGTAGTGTTTGTTTAGTAACAACTGAAGACTGACACATGCAACACTAGCCATGGCATCCTGTAAATAGCATTGCCAAACAAAGGAACCCAATCCATATACAAATTGACATTACTTATGAGACAGTCTAATAATTCTATGACCTTCCTTGACTATCTAGGTCGCTGGAATCGTGTTAAATGTCAAGGTAAGATAATATGATAATGGTAATAACCTAAAAATATTAATTAAATACTCTGTAATTAATATAAGCTACTAGATCTATTCCTCCACTTTATGTTCAGCCACAAATACGAGAACTCTCAAGCGGTAGTCATCGAATATTAACTCCATGTTCTAAAGCTGTACATCTATTTTCATGTTTGTTCGTAACTAGTTAGTATAGGGTTACAGGGAATTGTGTTGTTTCCTTCCTGTGTGTTGTTTGTAATCTTGTGAATAGAGTGAGGGAAACAAACGGGATTTATTCTTGATTAAAAAAGAAACCTTCGTGTACTTACCGAGGAAAAGCACAGAGAAATGTTAGAAGCAAGGATAAATCTTGCACAGGAATCCCAAGTTTCGGTTTGGAATGTAGTAGAGTGTTAAATCGTGGCCACGTTAAACAGACTGACGCCTTGTTTAATCTGTGTCAAACACATACGATCGTGTTGTAAACATAAGGGAGGCGAGAAAGAGAAAGACAGAACGCTTTTAGGCTGCTATAAACAACCATAAAATTTCCTCTACCAATCAGCAGCCTAAGCATCTCTGTGTTTGTATTTCTCACCTCCTATATGTTTTCAACAGGTTATTGTAAAGTAAATGTGAATATCTGACTGAAACAGCAGGTCGGGCACAAGTTAAAAGAGTACTACCGTTCTTTATGTGAAGGTGATCATAAATGGGAATTTTGTGCTGAATTTGAAAATAATCTCCATTTTCTACCATCACATCAGATTTGAGACTATTTATAAATAACAGAAATTAAATTAAATCTTTGTGAAATGTAATAACAATTTTTTCAACAAGAGTTTTGTATGAAAAGCAGGCCATAACGATAATTTGCTACTTACCACTAATTAATCATTAATTAACAATAATTATAAACAAATTCACAACCTTCCCTCAATATTGCACATTAAATTTTCTCTTCTTTGACTTCCTCGCATGTTGTTCAGAGCAGTCAACAATAGCCCGACATCATGTGAACACTCAACTTCCATTGCTACATAATTTCCTTATTTTTTATATCCTGGTGAAATCTTTCACCTTGTTCCTCACTAAACTCAGCTGCCAGTATCTAGTTATATACAATATTTAAACGTTTATAGCGAATTGACGTGAAACTGTCGTATATGTTACAAATACATGACCTCGACTCACTGGTATCAATAGAGATAAAGCACGGTTGGTAGAAAGAACATAGTAGGCTGGTGGCTTGGTCTTTGTATGGCCACTTACCTTTTGAAACTAATCACATAACTGTACATTCTAGATTAGATTTGCGTTCAGTGGGTTCACTAGTAACCACAAAAAAAAAAAAAAACTGTTTAATAGCGTATATACTCTAATACTGAACATAGGAGACACATTACATAGAGGCAGCAATAAAACTAAACAACAAAAGAAATTTTTTGAATGTTTCCAGCACGTCGTGAGTCAATTCTTGCTAATTTTGGGTTGGGAAGAACTAATAAGACAATGATTTTTTTTGTTAGCTTTAGCGTCTCTGATATACACTAGGTGGAAGTATTTCATATTAACGGATTAAGAGAAAAAGATAAATTTTAATTGCATACACTAACAACAATGAAACTGTATTTGATTTTTTAAAATGATAGTTTCGAGGGCTGTTCAATAAAGAATGATCACATTTCTTTTTTTGACAATGTACCTCTACTCATCCTCATAATTTTGATGATCCTTCTCAAAATAGTCTCCCCTGAATGCGATGTAGTTGTCGCAGCGTTTCTGTCAGTCTTCAAAGACATGCTGGAAACCATTTTTGAGAAATCCTTCAAAATCGCCTCCGCAGCCTTCACTACTGCTTCTGATGATGGACAATGTCTCCCACGAAGGCGTTTCTTCAAGTTAGGGAATAGAAAAAAGTCACATGGGGCTAAATCCGGACTTAGGGAGGGTGAGGGATGTACTTCACGTTGATTTTTGCAAGATATTCAACAAAAACATTGGCAATATGCGGCCGCGCATTATCGTGGTGCAGCATCCAGCCTGCTTCACGGAAATGTGGTCTCTTGCGCCTGATATGGACTTGCAACGTTTTCAGGACATCCCTGTAGTATTGTCCAGTTACTGATGTGTGTGCAGGTACAACATGCTGATAAACCATTCCATGAATATCAAAGAATGAGATGACCATAACTTTCCCAGCAGAAGCAACCACTTTTGCTTTTTTGGGGGTTGGTGATGAAGGAGATTTCCACACTGAGCTTTGCTGCTTGCTCTCAGGAACAAAATGATGTAGCCAAGTTTTATCAGCAGTGATTACGTTTGAAAGAAACTCCGGATCTTCGTCTAACATCAACTTTAACTGCATGTTACCTCCATTACAGCGGTAGGCGATACTGAACATGTCTGAACTTGCCTGGTTCACACAGGCGGGAACCAGGAGTACCAACAATGAAACTACTACGGCGTGTTTTTTTTTTCAGTTAAGCTAACAGAATATAATAAGAATGCATTTTACTGCTAAAACTTATGACTGTAAAAAAAATTATGATCATTTTTTATTGAACAGCCCTCGTACATTAAAGAGTTCTAAATTGCCGGAAGATAACCTTACAGATGGCCGTGTCTTAAGAGAATCATGAGATCGCCTTTTTTTATTTACGTCCTCCAACGTTAAGTCATATCGGACGATGAATGGAACGGGTGAAATGATGCTTAAATGAGCCCAGGGTCCATAGAGCTTAGTTATCCGACATTCGTCTTTTAGGATAACGGAAAACCCCGGAAAAGCCTTGTCCTGGTATCTCACTCTGACACAGATTAGAACTCGGGACCTCTTGAACGCGAGGCAGACGCTACCATCTACGCTACCGAGGCGGGCCGTTTCGGGAGCATCCCTACACAAAGACCAAGCATTGCTTCCCTTCAATGGCTCTAATATCTTTGTTCCATAACGAAAATATCCTGTTGGAATCTTTCCCATGTTTATCACTAACAGCTCCACAATGCGTGTAGTTATCATCTCCTTTGCTGCCTAAAAATTCTTGAAGATTTTCCAAGCTTCCTTTCCTTCCTCCTCCAAAACTTGATCAAATGCAGGATCATTTACAAATTCTCCAATTTGCAGGTTAGTCTTCTTCAATATAATGTAATTTCCTATCTCATAAGAAACAGCAGTGTTTTGTGTACCTCTCAGTTGCATTCCTAAGAGTATGGCAATGACTTTTAGATCATAGATTTTCCAGTTGAATGAGTCCTAAGGGGCTGTCATATTTGCATATGTCTCCTTCATGTGAACTGAAAGATCAACAGAATAGAAAAAAGAAGGTTGCCATTGTGAAGTAACACGGCTTTCAAAAAGAATTTCCCCCAAATTGAAAATGTTGACAATAATGAAGTGTCACTTTATATCCAAAGCAAGAGGTAATCCGCCAACTTTATTGTGACTTTTGAATTCAGAGATGGACATACACATACATATGAATTGACTATTTTTGAGCCCGAAAATTGGAAGTTTCGTTTGTTTTAGCTCTCACTTAGATTTTGCCAATGGAATTGCAATGGATGTCATTTATTGTCAGATCTTCAGTAAACATATGTACATTTGCACTTATAGAGCAACAAATATTACAATAAAATATATTTATCACAAACTTCGCTTATATTTTTAAGAAAATTGATGAACTTTTCACAGAATACAAGAAACTGGTTTCACAAACCCTTATTTGCATCACCCGTCTTTTATTCCTGTTGTTATCGATATAGCCGCTAGGGGTGGATAGCTTTTGTTACCAAACTCTGAAAAAGAAAAGAAAGACAATCGAGTCGCGGTATTTCAAAATACATTTTCTATTTTTTTAAATAAATATTTTTCCCAAACAATTTAATCTAATTTAATCATTTAGCTGCTTTAATATTTTAACTTCTGGATTTATTACATGGTTAAATGACCAAATGAGATGTTTTTTGGGTATAATTTACATCCTCCAACGTTAAGCCACATCCGACGATGAATGGAATATGGAATGGGAGAAATAATGTTCAAAAGAGCCCAGGGCTCATAGAGCTTAGAGTTACCCGACATTCGTCTTGAAGGATAAGGGAAAACCCTGGAAAAATCTTATCCAGGTAACTCACCCTGACCGAGATTCGAACTCGGGACCTCTTGAACGTGAGACAGACTCGCTACCATCTACGCTACGGAGGCGGGCGAGTGCTGTGTTACGGCAGATTTATCAGCCTGTTTATACTTAAAGTTGCAAAAAAGTTCTGTTGTTCTGGTTTGTAAATTAGGTTTGGCCCTTCTAATGTAAACCTGGTCGCAGAGTTTTTATAATCGGAAATTTTGTCTTTTTTTTTTTTTTTTTTTTTTAAATATAGAAAATGCAGTAATTTTTTTATAATACATTTATATTGAGGAATCAAAATTATACCAAATTCTTTAGAAAATTGAAACTGTTTACTACCCATGGATGGTAGGTAAAGTTTTTAAAAAAGTTAAGTGAAGTTTGTGACAATTGCAGTTGCTAAGTTGTGTAGTTACTCTCAGGCAGCGTTAATGACGTCACAATGGTGTGGAGAGAGTGACCTTGACAGTTGGTTTCCGTGTTTGCCACTAGACCAGTCACTCAGCCAGTCAGTCGTGTTCTGAAGCTGCTGGTGAGAAGATACCAAACCTTGGTAGTCTTCACCATGCAGACCTTGAGGCTCTGTGAGGTCGACAGACCTGTCAGTGGTTCCTGTGGGTTTCATCTCAGCCGCACCATCTGGGACCCATATCCCTGGATAAGCGGAGTCGAACCGGATTCTCCAGCACAGGTTTCGGGACTCCAGACCGGCGACTGTGTCCTCGAGGTGAACGGGGAAGACGTCCTGGGCAAGAGGGTGGGCGAAGTGGCCCAGAGAGTCCGTGCCAGAGATGACAAGGTCACCCTGTTGCTATGGAACGCGGGTGCGCATCCCAACTCCCTCACCAGTGCTGTAAGTTGACTCCTTCTCTTCTCACACGAATAACAAAGAAATAAAGTAAGGGTAGTTTGTGGTGGGGGGAAATGTTTGTCGTATTCTTGGTACTTAATAGAGATGGGCCAATACCAGTTACTTTCGATAATCGATATTTCGATACTTCGATACCGCTACTTCTAGTTGCAATAGAAAATAGAATGTTGGTAGAACTGTGTAATGTCAATAAAATTAAATTGGTGCACATATTTAATGAGACAAAACTTAAAACCATCAGTGTTCTTATTTTTAAACTCTACATTAAACATTTAAAAGCAAAACAGTCCACTTTTATAAGTTTTTGTTCATTTTCACTGTTTCGGGGTCAAGTCTACTTCTTTTTCTGTCACATATGAGTCCTGCTGTACTAAATAGTCTTTCAGAGAAAACTGTTGTAGGTGGAATACACAAATATTTAGTTTTGGAAATGTTTAATTTGTTTTCCAGTAATGCAGTGTACTAGAAAGAGGAGGTGACAGGCAGGGACGTATTTAAGGGGGGGGGGATCCAGGGAGTCCGGACTCCCCAAATGAATTATCATTTAAAACTTTTAATAAATAGTTGAAATACGACTTAGTTTAAAATAAATCGAGAAAGTTTATTCAAGCTTCTACACTTAACGTCTCTATTCACTGTCAGGCAGACATGAAGTTATTTAAGAAATAAACGAAAAGTTACTGCACAGCAGCTGTAGAACTCGTCAAAATACACAAATAATGTCAATTACAATAATGTATTGCAAAGTTAACCAATTCCAATATATTATAATTTGTTGATTAAAATTCCCAGATATTTACTTAAGGGTAAGTAATTTATAACTTCTAAGTTTCTACTCCCTTTTTCATTCAAGGAGAACTAATACTTCAAATGCATCAATCAGTGGTTCGCTGTTTAAATATCTGATTACTGCTTATATCACTTTATCCCAGATATAAGAACAAAAAATGTGCAATGTGCAAGGCCTTTCTACAGACTTTATCCAAAGAAACAAGACAAAAACAAACTTTTCTAAGAACAATTTGTAGAAGCTTGGGTAGAGAAAGTCGTGTGAATACAATATATTACAACTAACATGATAAAAACACATCCCTGATTAATTATTGATTAAAAGCAAATAATTCAACGTAGATTTTTGCCCCCCCCCCCTCCCCCAGGAAACTGACTTCTAAATACGTGCCTGGTGACAGGAGATATGTAGTGATTTCTTCTTGGGAACTGTTAACTGACAGTTGACACACGATTATTGTACAGCTACCACATTCCTGACAATTTCTCGGACTTTGTAATGTTCTACTTGCGGCTATAATATTTTGTGATTTTAAAATAAAATACAAATTGAAGAATCACCACCGAAGTATCGAAAGAGTATCGAGGGGATTTTGCGAAATATCGTTCGATTTCGATACCAACAAGTATGGAGATATTGCAAGTATCGAGATATCGCAAGTATCGAGTGAGTGAATGAGTGAGTGAGTGAGTGAGTGAGTGAGTGAGTGAGTGAATGAGTGAGTGAGTGAGTGGTGTTTTAGGGCCCGTCGACAACAAGGTCATTTGGGCCCGGCAAGTATCGAGAACTCGTCACTAGTAGTTACCCAAATTTTTTGTTTTTAATAATGTTGTTCAAAATCCCCCCCCCCCCGAAACCTCGTTTATTGAAGGAATGTTTGAATTCATTGTAGTTTGTCAATTCATTGTGTGTGTGTGTGTGGGGGGGGGTGGGGGGCAAGGTATGTCTGATCTAACCCTTACACAGAAAATGCTTGTTTATTTGTTGATCTTCTCGAAAATAGCCTTAAGGCAAGGCTACACTAAAAATTCCAACTTCTATATCATTATGCAAATTTAGTCACATAATTAGAGTATCATTTTAAACTTGCAAGCAAATTTTGATGTCGGTATATCAAATAGTTCATTATTTTTTTTGTGAAAATATTAACTTTTCTATTCTTTAACACCACATTATTTTCAAAACATGAGCATTAACAAAAAGGGGGGGAATGTCAAGTTTCTTATTTACATACTATGGACCGATCCTGTAAGTTTCACCAAGTTAAATGAAAAACTTTGACGCGTGAGGCATTTTGTATTCGGAAAGTGTTAGAAAATTAATTTAAAAGCAACGATTGTTAAAGAACTCTTTAAATTGTCACGTGATGGCCTCAAATGATGTAAATGATAAAAATATCATGTCACATATTACCTTAATCTACCAAAAAATGCCCCCCAAAAATTCCTTGGTTTTCAACATTTTCGGCGAATTTTCAGTGTTGCCTTGCCTTAAAAATTGTAATGCTTCACCCTGGAACACATACTTTACGGCAACTGCGCACATCACAGGGAAAAAACCCCTTGCTGCTAAATAAATAAAGTTATGAGTAAATGGGAAACTAAGTACACGAAGGACGTAAGAATTCTGATGTGTATTTTAACGTACAGAACTGATACAGTAACAAAACATGCAGAAAATCTCATTGGTGTGTTATAAAGTTACAATCCTGTTGCATATGCCGATGCAGTTTCAACAATCACCGCAGAAAGGCCAGAAGTCATTAGCTAATGATCAGAGCTGAAGTTCAGGTCGCATTAGGGAAGTACAGCGATGAACGAACGGCACTACAAACATCTGAACAAGCTTGAGGAGCGCCTACACTTCGTATGTCCTCCACGGTTTAAAATATTGTCAGCACTAATAAATTACTGCTTTCCTTAAATTTTGTTGGAATAACTTGTGAATGTACTTTGAATATAAGTATAAAATATAGAAAAAAACGATAACTACTTAGTATTTTAGTGGCATTAAGCGTTTTGGAATATTTTACATTATTAACTATCACTTCTACGTTAGTGAAACTTTATGTAAACGTTTACGTCGATTAACACAAAGAACTCTGCCTCAGTAGCGTAGATGGTAGCGTGTCTGTCTTATGTTCAAGAGGTTCCGAGTTCGGATCTCGGCCAGGGTGAGTTACCTGGATAAGGTTATTTCCGGGGGTTTCTCTTATCCTTAAAGAATGTCGGGTAACTCTAAGCTCTATGGACCCTGGGCTCATTTGAGCATTTACGCATTCTTATCGTCCAATATGACTTAACGTTGAATGACGTAAATTATATAAAAAAATAGTCTAAAGAAAAGGGGATGGACAAAAATAGAGTGAATGCAACAGACTACACATTATTTATATTGTTTAACTTTTACTACTTAAGTAGATAAAGTATTTACTCTACCGAAAAACGATGCTGAAGATTTCACCGTGTTTTGCGTTTTGCACAGCATTGTTACGTGCTGTAAGTGAGCGATTGAAAAGAAGGTTAAAATGATTTATCTGCCACCATAACAAAAAAAATCATTACCTGATACTGAAGTAGACCTTTTAGTGTTAGACATGAATAATCTCTGCAAAGAATGGAATTGTCTCTACTAGAGTCAATATAGCAGGTCAAACAGAAGAATGTTAAAATTTGCGAGACAAAAGCAGGAACACCTACCCTAATTTAGTATCAAAGGCATTATATTACAATCTCTTTGGCTATCGATTACCACGTAGTTCGATGTTCAGTTTTTCTTTAGTTGTGATTTCTTTAGATACATGCTAAAACCATTCGTCGTACATATTCTTAACACTCTTAAAAATAAATACTCTTTGTTATGAATTGTAGATGACTTTTGTGTCAACAACCTAAGAGCTTCTTCTCGAATTTCTTCAGATATAGAACTTTCGTCGTCTAAATCAGTCATTTTGACATAGAGTTTACTGTTTTGCATGACCATAGTTACAATTGTTCGCTATTCAAATCCTCCAATATCATCTTACACCTAGTGGAAACATCGATTATATTTTTTTGTGAAACAGTCTTTAATATTTTTATAATTTATAATTCAAGTCGTTTTTTTTCTTAGATAACGGATAAAATTACATATGGGACTGGCGAGGCTTGATGTTTATCTCGCAAGTCGTAATTCGTAAGTAGTCTGTAATTTGTACTTGTGTATTAGAAACATGTACAACGAATAGAGAATATAGTAAGGGTATTTTTTAAAAATGACGACAAATAACCCCAAAATAGGGATTTGGAAGTTATAATATAGGTAGTTTGATTTTTAGTAGCTCCTATTTTGACCACATGGCTTAAACAGTGTGATTTCTAATAAGAACCAAATGTTAAGGGTTGAAATGTAAGGGTAATTTGTAATATTTGTCAATTTCTATAATCTAAATGTATCTGGTTCGGCTAAAATGATACTAAAAACATTATTCAGTGAAACTTTAGTGAAATATGAGGGAAGTGTGGCGACATGCAACATTCCTTTGTCCTTTAAAGTGCCAAAAGTAACCTGAGATATTAAATATGTATGATTCGTGTGGCTGCTATGTCACAGAGGGAATTGGAGAAACTGATTTTGATCATTCAAAGCTGACTTTGGTAGAAAGGGTCCATTTAAAGATTTAATTTCTCTGCTGGTGTCTTGAAGTGGTAGACTGTGGGTCAAACCTGTAAGGATGAAGTGAAAGGGAAATGAGCCTACCGACCAGGGGAGACTCGCAAAACAGCGTTAGGGTGAGGAAGGTCTGCCACGAGAATCGAGACATAGCATTTAATGAATTTATCAATAAAATAATGAACTGGTGGACTTGATGTTAGATACGTTAAGACAATTACATCAACCTCTGAAAGTTTTGTTTTGGTGGAAATGTTTCTAGAACCAGGGGAATTTAAAATTGTATCTTTTATGAGAGCAGGTGCCAGTGACGAAACATGAATGTTGGATATTTTATAGGATCTGTTACCATTTAGAATATGAAATTGTTTTAAAAGCTGTTTGAGCGTGTTTTTACAGACATTTAGACAAAAATTTGCTTTGTTAGTAAATCTTCTTGCCTTGCGATCGTTCTTTGTCTTCCTGTTGCATGCATGCGCATTCTAATATTACTGTTACGGATGGGTCCTCGATATTTGCGATACCTCGATACTCGCATGTATCCACATCGAACGATACTACAGAAAATACCCTCGATACTTTCAGGATACTTCGGTAGTGATTCTGCAATTTTAATTTTATTTTAAAATTACAAAATATTATAGCCGCAAGTAGAACATTACTAAGTCCGAGAAATTGTCAGGAATGTGGTAGCTGTACAGTAATCGTGTGTCAACTGTCAGTTAAGAGTTCCCAAGAACATATCTCGTGTCACCTCCTCTTTCTAGTACACTGCATTACTGCAAAACAAATTAAGCATTTCCAAAACTAAATATTTGTGTATTGCACATACAACAGTTTTCTCTGAAAGACTATTTAGTACAGCAGGACTCATATGTGACAGAAAAAGAAGTAGACTTGACCCCGAAACAGTGAAAATGCTAGTATTTTTGTACAAAAACTTATAAAAGTAGAATTTTTTACTTTTAAATGTCTAATGTAGAGTTTAAAAATAAGAACACTGATGGTTTTAAGTCTTGTCTCATTAAATATGTACACCTATTTAATATTATTGGAATTACACAGTTCTACCAACATTCTATTTTGTATTGAAATTAGAAATAGAAATGACGATATCGGATATCGAATGTCGTGGAAAATATCGTGTATGGGTATGCAGTATCGAGTATCAAGAAACATTGGTATCGACCCATCCCTAATTACTGTACTACGGCCAAACTAAAGGTGCTCCCTCCAAAACAAAAAGATTTAGCGAAATGTTAAATAAGATGTGAAGCAAATTCTTAGGTTAAATGGGTTGTAAGAAACAAGTGACGATAAGAAGTGTCCTTGTTAATGACGGGTTAGGGAGGAACACGAAAACACAGTATTGAGTTTGCTGGAGCTGCTCAGGTCAGATCTGCAAGAACCGTTACTTGCCAACTTTACAGCAAACGATCCGGTTACACAAGAAATCTAACGCTACCACGTCGTCTCTTGTCCTTGGTATATCGCCATGCCCGAAATAGGTATACTCCTCCACAGGAGAGTAAGTCTCCGAGGGACGAGACGCAGGGGGGTTGGCGAAGGTTCCCACACCCTCCCTGGACAGATTTATGACACCCCATGTCAGTACAGTTACAGACCATTCAAAAACATTCTGACGGCTTCTACTTTTGTGAATGAATCTTCTCGGTTTTAATGTACAGAGTGAATAGGGCACATGTTTTTTAACGGTCTGCTCGCTGTGTAGCAGGCGTTCTCTGCCACACACATTCGCTGTCCTTGTCCCACAGCACATTCCTTACAGAGACAATGTTTGCGTTGCTATACTATTCAGATGTTTGTATTTTTTAATGTAAGTTTACAAGTGCCGTTCATCACTGTACTTCCCTAATGCGACCTGAACTTTAGCAATGATCATTAGTTAATGATTAGTTACAATTAACAATGAACAAGCTTGAGGAGTGCCTACGTACTGACCAATCCGTTTATTTCTCTCTTCTTTATCAAATTGTTGTATAATAGAGATTTTACCCCTTATAGCTCTTAAGTGCCCTTTGTTGATGGAACAAACATCAGTCCTCTCATTTCATCTCCATTATCATCTCTCATCTGGTGGTCTCTTTCTGGGTAGAAGTGTCGGCGGTAGTCTCGGCGTTGCATCTTGTAAACTCTTCCTCCTCCAGTACGACGGTCTCCTGGCCGGCCGTTTCAGGACCGGTTGTACAGGCCTGACGGGGAGTTTCCAATGGTAAATTGTAGGGCCCTGCCGTGTGTACTGTCGGCTGCCCTCTTTCTCCTCTCGCTTCTTCCTTCCTCCCGAGAATGCCCCACTTGATGCTTAGGTACAAAAGATTAAGGCTGGTCGTAGTGGAGAATTCCCTCTGTACCCTCTATGCTATCCTAAGAGGTCAAAATATCCACCAAAATATTTGATGCTCTTAAAGGCAAAATTGATAATTTCAGTGCCTTTAAAAATGCTGCTAGGAGTATCTATGCTCAAAATCATTTTATTGTATAAAAGATTATCTGAATGACAAATTATCCTGATAATGCTTACGTAGCTCTGTAAGTAGAACGTAGCTACCTATGGCAAATCATTGGTGAGTGTACGAAAGTTAATTTTAATGTATATGTGTTTAAGAAATGACAATAAATGATATCCATTACAAAAAGGTTGAGTCTTACTGGTAAAAGCCAAGTGGAAGTTGATTTAAAAAGTGTTTGATTTTGTATCAAATTGTGACTTTGTGGGTTCATAGAATTAAAATTCCAATTTACAGAAATTTAAAATGTTCTTTATTTCCGTAGAAATACACTTTGGGCAACCCTTGGAGTAACAGCCGCTTGGCTCTCACCAAGGCGGTCCGGGTTCGATCCCACGCGACCGGAAAGTGAGATTTGTGGTGGACAACACGGCGCTGGGGCGGGTTTTCTCCGGGATCTCCGGTTTCCCCCACCATCTCATTCCACCGGTGCTCCATCTTCATCTCATGTATCATCAGTGTCACCGCCTGCGGTGCCGTATGTAGTAAAAGCGGGCGTTTAACACTACACATTTCACATTTAGAGTAACAGAATTAAGTCGCATACACAAATATAGCCTTCAAGTTCATCTGCCACACCCACAAACAAAGAGTTCACTTTCAAAACACAGCTGCACTTCTCATTATACGTCCACTCAACTAACCGCGACTTCCTTTTATACGTCCATTGATATTTCCAAACATTTCAGGAATGTTCTGTAACAAACAAGAAATCGAAACTTCCAGTCAGCTATCTGTCCCTTTGTGCGTCCGGCCGCCAGACGCAACAATATTTATAATTATCTCTGCTTTGTTTTCCATATTGTCTCTTATTCCAACATTTCAAGTATATATGCAATTAAACTGCATACCTCTGGATGGACATGTGGCTACAAGTGAACCAACTGTATTCCCATATTCCTACGATCAAATTAACAATAAGATAATGTTTATCCTGGAGTAAAATGAAGAGGAATGAACCTTTGTACGAGTACAGAACGCCATCGGAGTGCAATACGTCAAATTATTTAAATTGCGTGTTTTAACAAGATGTACCTTTTTGTGTAGTAATATTTTGTCTATTTCTTACAAAAGTCATTCAGAATAGAGAACACTTCTGAATTCCCAATATATTCAAGATAAACATTTTATGTCATGAAAATATTAAACATTATTACTTGTTTATGAGGAAATAAAATGTTTGAATACAAAAGTTGGATGTAAGTCATAAAGATGGAATGGCCGTGTACTCATGTTACACAGGAGGTGAAAGCGAGGACGCAGTGAAGGTGAGCTAACGTTTCCGGGCAACCAATACCGACCGGAACCTTGGTCATGTTTCTCCTTGTCTTTAACCTAATTGCATTCATATCTATCTTAATTTATTATTACGTACGTTTTTGTAGCAGCGTTTTCGGTTTCTAAGTGAGAGTTTACGTGGGGACATAAATAAATCCGAGTTGTTGTGGTTATTTCTGGTATTTATCACATATTTTATACAAAATTTATAGAAATGCTTTCACAACACTGCCCATCTTAATGACTTTCTATATTACGTATTTTAAGTAAACGCTTGCACCGCGACTGAGAAATACTGCATTCGTTTGTAGTATTTTCAACACTTTCAGCATTTTTCTCAACATGTGCCAAATAAAATTTACTCTGTAGTTATTAACTGAAGACAAGTGTGTTGTGCTATCAAGCTCATTGAGATTTTTCCAAAAGGGAAGATAACAATTGAATACAAATTATTTTAATGCCAATTAATTTAAATGTATTTTATTAGCAATCCCATTTTCTAGCTCATTAAAAAACACAAATCTACAATTTTGTTTAAAAATTATGAAAATTGCTCCGTAAGCACCATTTTTGGAAAAATAATTATATTTATATTTTCAAGCACATAATCCAGAACGATGTGGTAACCACTTCCCAGTAAAAATGTAAAAGACTCGGTAAAATACTTTGGGATTGTAGAAAATTCAGGATCAGTTCTCTTAGAACGAGGAAAACAGATTCCTGTTTCAAAACACGTAAGAATATTTGTATCATGCACTAAAGACAAGAAATTTCCGGATTTAAGCATGCATATTAATATAAGCAAAAAAACTACTGTGTGGAGATAGCGCATTTGCCTTACATTCAGGAGAACTTGCCTTCGAATCTCCGTTTGGGTTAGTTACTTCGGTAAGGCTTTTTCCAGAGTTTTCCTTGTCCTGAGAAATTAATGTCAGGTGCTTTAAGTTCTATAGACCCCAGACTCATTTGAGCATATGATCTAACTGGTTAAAGGAGAAGAAGTATCAGTTGGCTAAGGTAAAGGTTTTAGAAAAATGAAGTTTAAAATGTAACGAATGTCATCGTTAATAATGATTAAAACGTATATTATTGTACTCATAAGAAAGATTAAACTGGCGTTTTTAAAAAGTGGTACAATAAATGAAGAAATAAAAATGATTAAAGTGATCGCCTGCTACTGAATAACTCAGCAGATGGAGAATAACTGTTTATCTCAGGTTTACATTAGAATACATGAAAGTAAGCGATCGATAATAACGAGACTAAGTGAATGAAGTGCAATCAACCACATAAGTGTTCTGATAACAATTCTTTCACTATATCTGCAATTCCTTCTAAATTCCTTCGAAAATAAGGACATATTAAGGAGTAGAAAACAGTTGTTACTCCACAGAATAAAGCAAAAGCCGCCGAACTTCTATACACATATCTAAGGTCACGAACGAAAACAAACGAGAATCGAGTATGCTTAACGCTAGGATGCCAATGTTCAAAATCGTCACGTAAGAAAGTTTGGCTTCATATCCTTCGCTAAAGAGAGAAAGTGTTCGATTAGAAATGAATCAGTGAAGCGGCGTTTCATAATTAACAAGTGATATTACCTTAATGGTGTTGAAGGTGTTATTTTGATCGTTGTATACGTTAAGTCATCATGAAAGAACCATGTAGTTCTTATAGATAAAATAGTTCCTTAATGACGTTGTCAATCAGCAGGATCATTTCGTCCAATTGGGATCTTTGTGTCAGTAAATGTAGTACAATATGGGATTGTGGTTAGTAGACCAACGCCCAGCCCGACGTGTTTAAATAACTGCAAAACAGGTTAAGGAAGTGTGACTATCGGGGGATCTTCCATCCGTTACTGGATATAGCTGCATAATGTACAAAATTACACTTATACGTGTTAAATGGAAATATGCTCGGCTATTGTACAAGCAAGAACAAGGAGCTACATAATATTTATTTATGGCACTTGGGAAGGAAGTTAATGGTTATTAGCGAGTGAAAAAATTTAACTTCCGAGTCGTTAGCGCCGAGAGCATGAATAAACATCAAACCTCGCTAGTCCATACGTCATTTTATCAGTTATTTAAGAAAATATCGACTTGAATTATGAATTATAAAATATTAACAATTGCTTTACAAAAGATTTATAATCGAAGTTTTTACTAGGTGAAATGTGATATTGGAGGCTTTAAATAGCGAAGAACCGTAACTAACGTAACGTAAAAATAACAAATGGAAAACTGTATGTCAAAATGAGTTATTCAGGCTACGAAAGTTTTATACCTGAAGAAATTCCAGAAGAAACTCTTAGTCTGCTGCCACAAAAGTCATCTGCAATTTATGATAAAGAATACTTATCATTTAAAAAATGGTACAGTTTAAAAAGTGTTACGAAAATTTGTTTCTCAGATAAAAAAATTGAACATCGGACTACGAGGTAATTGATTATATTAGAGCAGGCGCTCCTGTTTTTGTCCAGCAAATTTTAACTTTCTTTTATCTGCTTCACCTGCTATATTGACTCTGGTAGAGATAATTCTACTCTTTACAGAGATTATCCATGTCTAACAGTAAAAGGTCTACTTTTCAGTAACAAAAGTATCACGTAATGATGTGTTTTTGTCTCATATTGACTCTGGTAGAGATAATTCGACTCTTTACAGAGATTATTCATGTCTAATAGTAAAAGGTCTACTTTTCAGTAACAAAAGTATCACGTAATGGTGTGTTTTTGTCTCATATTGACTATGGTAGAGATAATTCGACTCTTTACAGAGATTATTCCTGTCTAACAGTAAAAGGTCTACTTTTCAGTAACAAAAGTATCGCGTAATGATGTGTTTTTGTCTCATATTGACTCTGGTAGAGATAATTCGACTCTTTACAGAGATTATTCATGTCCAGCAGTAAAAGGTCTACTTTTCAGTAACAAAAGTATCACGTAATGATATGTTTTTGTCTCATATTGACTCTGGTAGAGATAATTCGACTCTTTACAGAGATTATTCATGTCTAACAGTAAAAGGTATACTTTTCAGTAAGAAAAGTATCACGTAATGATGTGTTTTTGTCTCATATTGACCTGGTAGAGATAATTCGACTCTTTACAGAGATTATTCATGTCTAACAGTAAAAGGTCTACTTTTCAGTAACAAAAGTATCACGTAATGATGTGTTTTTGTCTCATATTGACTCTGGTAGAGATAATTCGACTCTTTACAGAGATTATTCCTGTCTAACAGTAAAAGGTCTACTTTTCAGTAATAAAAGTATCACGTAATGATGTGTTTTTGTCTCATATTGACTCTGGTAGAGATAATTCGACTCTTTACAGAGATTATTCATGTGTAACAGTAAAAGGTCTACTTTTCAGTAACAAAAGTATCACGTAATGATGTGTTTTTGTCTCATATTGACTCTGGTAGAGATAATTCGACTCTTTACAGAGATTATTCATGTCTAACAGTAAAAGGTCTACTTTTCAGTAACACAAGTATCGCGTAATGATGTATTTTTGTCTCATATTGACTCTGGTAGAGATAATTCGACTCTTTACAGAGATTATTCATGTCTAACAGTAAAAGGTCTACTTTTCAGTAACAAAAGTTTCACGTAATGATGTGTTTTTGTCTCATATTGACTCTGGTAGAGATAATTCGACTTTTTACAGAGATTATTCCTGTCTAACAGTAAAAGGTCTACTTTTCAGTAATAAAAGTATCACGTAATGATGTGTTTTTGTCTCATATTGACTCTGGTAGAGATAATTCGACTCTTTACAGAGATTATTCATGTGTAACAGTAAAAGGTCTACTTTTCAGTAACAAAAGTATCACGTAATGATGTGTTTTTGTCTCATATTGACTCTGGTAGAGATAATTCAACTCTTTACAGAGATTATTCATGTCTAACAGTAAAAGGTCTACTTTTCAGTAACACAAGTATCGCGTAATGATGTATTTTTGTCTCATATTGACTCTGGTAGAGATAATTCGACTCTTTACAGAGATTATTCATGTCTAACAGGAAAAGGTCTACTTTTCAGTAACAAAAGTATCACGTAATGATGTGTTTTTGTCTCATATTGACTCTGGTAGAGATAATTCGACTCTTTACAGAGATTATTCATGTCTACCAGTAAAAGATCTACTTTTCAGTAACAAAAGTATCACGTAATGACGTGTTTTTGTATCATATTGACTCTGGTAGAGATAATTCGACTCTTTACAGAGATTATTCATGTCTAACAGTAAAAGGTCTACTTTTCAGTAACAAAAATATCACGTAACGGCGCGGTATTTCTTATGGTGGCGGATACATAATAGAATTCGAGGTAGTATTATGCAACATGGGGTGACTTTCTGTTAAGATAAGGAAAACGTGCTGCAGGAAACAACCGCAGAATGTTTATCTGCAGCCATTCCACGAAACCTGCCAGCTCATAGTGAAAATAACTAACGTAACAGTCATCTTTTAAAGTAAAATCCTCCTAAGTACGAGGGCTGTTCAATAAAGAATGATCATGAAAACGTACCTTTACTCATCCTCACAATTTTGATGGTCCTTCTCAAAATAGTCCTCCCTGAGTGCGATGTACTTGTCCCAGCGTTTCTGTCAGTCTTCAAAGACATGCTGGAAACTATTTTTTGAGAGATCCTTCAAAATAGCCTCCGTAGCCTTCACCACTACTTCTGATGATGGATGCCTCCCACGAAGGTGTTTCTTCAAGTTAGGGTATAAAAAAGTCACATGGGACTAAATCCGGACTATAGGGAGGGTGAGGGATGCACTTCACGTTGATTTTTGCAAGATATTCAGGAAAAACATTGGCAATATGCGGCCGCTCATTATCGTGGCGAAGCATCCACCCTGCTTCACGGAAATGTGGTCTTTTGTGCCTGATATGGACTTGCAATGTTTTCAGGACATCCCTGTAGTATTGTCCAGGTACTGATGTGTGTGCAGGTACAACATGCTGATAAACCATTCCATGAATATCAAAGAATGAGATGACCATAAGTTTCCCAGCAGAAGCAACCACTTTTGCTTTTTTGGGGGTTGGTGATGAAGGAGATTTCCACACTGAGCTTTGCTGTTTGCTCTCAGGATCAAATGTGATGTAGCCAAGTTTCATCAGCAGTGATTACGTGTGAAAGAAACTCCGGATCTTCCTCTAACATCAACTTTAACTGCGTGTTACCTCAATTACAGCGGTAGGCGATACTGAACATGTCTGAACTTGCCTGGTTCTCACAGGCGGGAACCAGAAGTACCAACAATGAAACTACTACGGCGTGTTTGTTTCAATTAAGCTAACAGAATATAATAAGATTGAATTTTAGTGCAAAAAATTATTACCGTAAAAAATTATGATCATTCTTTATTGAACAGCCCTCGTAACTCTCTCTCCCGACCCTCCCTCTCTCTCTTTCTATATATATATATATATATATATATATATATATGTTGTGAAACCTTATTTAATTTATAGTTGTACATATTTAATGAGACAAGACTTAAAACCATCAGTGTTCTTATTTTTAAACTCTACATTAAACATTTAAAAGTAAAAAATTCTACTTTTATACGTTTTTGTACAAAAATACTAGCATTTTCATTGTTTCGGGGTTAAGTCTACTTCTTTTTCTGTCACATATGAGTCCTGCTGTACTAAATAGTCTTTCAGAGATAACTGTTGTAGGTGGAATACACAAATATTTAGTTCTGGAAATGTTTAATTTGTTTTGCAGTAATGCAGTGTACTAGAAAGAGGAGGTGACAGGAGATATGTAGTGATTTCTTCTTGGGAACTCTTAACTGACAGTTGACACACGATTACTGTACAGCTACCACATTCCTGGCAATTTCTCGGGATTTGTAATGTTCTACTTGCGACAATAATATTTTGTGATTTTAAAATACAATAAAAATTGCAGAATCACCCTCGAAGTGTCAGGAAAGTATGGAGCCAATTTTCTGAAGTCAAAACCATGCAAGTTCGAGGTATCGCAAGTATCGGGAATCCGTCCTAGGTTTTAATTTCTCAGACAGGAAAACCTTGAATTTAAGAGTGACAACCAATAAAATGTATACTCATATTTTGGATTAGCTGCAAATATTACATGAATATTGAAATTTATATTCAGAGAGTGAAAACAGAACAGCAAACAAAAAGGTTACAGTCACATCAGTTTCCCATCCCATCGTCATTTACTTTTATATATAGGCTGTTCAGTTAATGGCAATTATGAAGACTACGTCAATGCAGACTTTATGTTTTCAGCTCCTAGTACACGTGTTTGTCGTGATGGGTAAAGCAACACACCAATCTCGAAACTAATAACAACTGAGATGTTGGTTACACGCTGATGGGTTTAGGACCATTGTCATCTTAGAAGTAACAGTTGACAGCTACGTTAACAAACAATTCCTCGCCATACCATAAATGTAATCCTGTAGGTAATATATGAGTCATTGGTTTCTGAAGCAGGAAGTAAATAAAATGTTCAAGGATCATTTGAGAGCTGCTTACCTTCAAAACCTAACCTCACAATCGTACAATACTGTTAGAAAATTATTTCTGCAGAGAACAGAGAAAACTAAAACTTTCTTTACGTAATCAAAACAGCGATTTGCCAATCAGGGAATGGAACCTGAACCTAGATGTCATCATAATTAAAATCTAACAAATATCATTTAATATCTAAGCATGTCTTCACTGCTATGTGATACCGTCCTAAACATATGACACGCTGAGAAACAACCATTTTTCAAGTTTACTGAACTGCAAAAAATCTTACTTGCAAAAAGGGTCGTCTGTTTCAAAAAATGAAAGTTGGTACCTATTTCAGTTCGTAAATTTCCAAGAATACGAACATCTTCCACTCCAAACTGCTTTCTGTCTGATTATTTATTAGGTATATCAAAAACAGTTGTAACGATTTTCTTTTAAATGCCTCCCATTTAATTATTTACGTTACAAATAAATTTTTAAAACGTATATTTTAAAATTTCGGGAAGACCTGAATGAATTTGTGTAAGTGGTACCAGATAGGAAGAAACTTCTACACAGGAAATGTAAAGCTCTAACTTTCTGTCTAGGTTCAGACATTTATTAATTTGAATTGCTCAATTCTTGTTTCTCGGATGTATATTGTATAAACATCTGACTGCAGAATGAAGGTCGCGATATTTTCGGTCGTGCCTGCCTGCATTAACCTTGTATAGAAACAAAGGCGAAGCGAGGTGCGGTGAGGTCACCACAGAATCAATGAAAGTCAAAGAAAGTGATGGCTTGTTTTCTACATACGAAATGGCGTTCATTATTGTAGTCAGCCATGTTGAAATGCCAACTCAACTAATAAATGAAGGTCGTTTCTTTGTTACTTAACCAATAAATACAATTACTGCGAATAATTCAATTACAAAACCGTTTTGCAATAAATCGCGTTTATTTTAATGCGTTAAATATGATGTTTGCTCCCACCATCACGTTTGGCACAAAAGCTACTTTGTCTGTCTGCATTAACGTTAGAGCTGAAGGCACATTTTACTCTCTGTTTATCAACAGCACGAGTTGATGACTAACTCAATTGACGATCTAGTGATGTTTTAAATTTCTACAACATTTAACAGTAATGGAAGTTTATTTACAGAAAATTCAAGTTATATATTTTAATTAATTTTAGACATGATATTGTTAGAGCCAGTGCCTAATTGTTATTGTTTGTTTTGCAGGTGTCTGGGCGCGGACCCACGCCTCTCTGTCTCCAGCGACTCTCCAGCTGCCTCCAGTCCATCATCCAGCTACTGGAGTGTCCAGTCTGCATGGAGACGGTACCTTCTCCAGCGTTCCAGTGCTGTAACGGACACGTCATATGTGGGACATGCAAATCCCGAGCAGATCGATGTCCTGTTTGTCGAGTAAATCTTGGGCCGAAAGGTCGGTGTCTCCTAGCTGACAAAATACAAGGTCTGCTGAAGAGCACCTTGTGCCGCGGTCAAGAGGGCAAGACAACCAATCAAATCACAACTATTACCTCAGTACAACCCAAACTTTACCTCAAGTCTAGAATAGTCAACCCTGAGGAACAAAACGCTTCACTAGTCACTCCTGAACAAGCTTCCGTTGAAAGAGCATCAAAGCTGAGGGCTTCTTCAGCTGAAGACATTTCCCAGTCATCAGACCTACGTTCCATTAGATCACGTTCCTTCTCTGCCGGCCAGATACCTGTCTCATCATTACCGCTACTTGCTCAAGTCAAACGGACACACAAATCTCTCCTCCACTGCCCATATTCCCTCAGGAAGGAACGTTTCTGTCCTAGTATCCTAGACGGAAATGACTCCTTGATCCAACATATCCGAGAATGTCACACAGGACCTCTGGTGCAGTACTACGTCAAATGTTCTGGAGTCAAACTTCGTCTTCCCTTGTCGAGCTCAAGACCCATCAGGTGCTTGTCCCTGCTTTCATTTGTCACCCAGAGCGACGCAGTGTTCTTCGCCAAGGTGGTCCAAATTCCGGGTTATCGCCTTGTCTGGCTGTGGCTCGTTGGAGATGTCGCTCAAGCCGAGAAATATCGCTTCCGACTGACGCTTCCTGAAGGAGATATACACACCGGCCCAGTGTTTCCTCTCACTAGTTCCTGGTCAGATGTCGTCAAGAGTAACTGCTGTCTCAGCATCGAGGAAGGTCGCTACGTGAACAACAACCCGGAGGTGAGGGTAGAGATCTTGGAGATCGACTTGGATCCATCGTGACGAACCCATGATACTCTTTTCTTATCATCAACAGACCAGACTCTGGTGATCATTACAAGATCTGTATATCCAAGACTGCATAGAGTATAAGCCGACTGCGTTCTAAGATTATATAGTGATGTAAACAAAGCTACAGAGATTAATACTCCGTGATTATAATCAATATGTACTCATTGTAAACATTGTATAGTCCTTTACCGATGTCAACGTAGCAGTTTTATTGTTAAGTTAAATGCTACAAAATATTTGTTTTTATTAACGTCCTCCAACTTAAGTCATCAGACGATTAATTAAAATGGGTGAAATGACGTTCAAGTGAATGGAGGATTGACAGAGGTTAGATTTACCCAATAGGATAGAATTCTATTCCCGCCGACACTTCTACCCTTAAAGAGGTCACCAGAAATATTAAAGAATTATTTGAAACACTCTGTATCAAATAGTAGTTAAGGTTTTGCAGTTGTTGTGGCCCACTAATAAAGCTATCCACATCTCGACGAATAGAACAGGGTTAATTCACAGTTTCCCTCTTGTTAGTGAAGCACGTGTTAACTTCGACTACTTCCTCAACTGTTAAGTAAATTTGTAAGGTAATTCAGTAGACATTCACTGCATGTGTAAAGCAATGACGAAATCAACAGTAACCCATGATGGCGGCTTGTAACTGCCCCTAACCACAGCCACCTGTGTACAACGTGCCAACACTGTTCTGTGAGTTTTACGGCCGAATATTCATTGTGAAAGTGACGTTACATTACCGTGTTTAATTAGCAATTTAAACCACTTGATGGTCGTGTGCTTACGTAATAGAACGCTATTTTTATATTTTTATAATAAATACCTATAATAAATGTATTCTTCCGCAATGGTTACAAGACTGAACACGTGCCTTTGTTTACATTGTTATATGCTATTAGAACGGAGGCTACAAACAATATAGTGAATAAATGTTAATGCTATTGGTGAATGCAAAGAGAAAGTAAAATATAAGTTTATATTGAGCTGACTTTTGTGTATTTCTCCTCTCATGAAACATTAGATAACTTCACAATAAAACAAAACATGGTGAACTAATGCTAGATAAGCTCATGGGACAATCTTAGCAATACTTTTAGTCTTATGCTGTTTTGGCGAAAGTTCTTTTAGGATACGAATTTAAAAACAAATTGGCTAAGGGAACAGGTTTCAATACGTTCAAGACTGAAGCAGTCCGAAGCGCAGTCCTTGGCGAGGAGTTTGGTTGCAGGGACGGACTGTCATTAGGGCTAGAAGGGCCGGGCCACACCGTTAATATATCGCAACTTATAGGCGTTCTGTTTAATTAAAAGATATATTCTTTATGTCTCCCTTCTCACAGGAGTCACTTGTTTTCCCCCAGAGTGAGGGAGTCGAAGCACAGTGACCTGATAGATGAGATCAGAGGTGCGGGGTCGGTCCAACGCCTGGAACGAATGAATGATGGAGCATTTGGTGGAATGATGGGGGGGGGGGGCAAGACCCGGAGGAAACCCACCTCAGCGCCATGTTGTCCACTACAAATCCCACTTTGCGGTCGCCTGGGATTCAACCCGGGCCGCTTAGGCGAGAGTCAAGCGGTCTAACCACTGAGTCATGGCGCGGCCAAACATTTATTTTATATTTTATTCAATTTTAACAGTCATTACAAATAATTTATTATACCATGATTATTAATCAACCCGCGGTGTTGTACACCGCGCCAATCTTCTTGTGGTGAAGCAGAACTTTGGGCCAGATTACCTGGGCCCGTGGTCACTCCCCTCCCCACTACACACTTTGCCTTCCTCACTCCCCTACTCTCCTCTTGTGCTCCATCTCTCACAGCAACGCTTGGGGCTACCTTGATGCGGCCGTTCAGTGAAGTTTTAGAATTCCTGTGATTGTTGTTGTAATCTAAATTGTTTGACGGACAAAGTAAAGTTGTACAATGGATTATTACTGAAAAGTCACTTTCATTCATCAAAAGTAGAAGGGAAATTTGAAATCAAACGAGTAAGAGCTAGTTTTGTAAGAAATCGTGCATTACAGTATTTTGTTGCTCCTCTCTCAGGAAAGCGGCCGAATTACTGTTCTGATGCGAAACTCAATTCACACGCTAAGAGCTGTGTAGTGTATAGCATTCGCTATATACGGCACCTCAGGCGGTAAAACTGATGAAACATGAAGGTGGAGCACCGGTGGTATGAGATAGTGGGGAAAACCGGAGATCCCGGAGAAAAGCTACCCATCGCCGTGTTGTCACATGGTCAATAAAATAATAGGACGATACCAATAGTCTCATATATTCAATGTTTTTGGAATTATTGACCCAAAGACATTTATTTTTATTTCCTTTTATAGTGTTAGGTGTGCCTAGCATTTATTGGTTACACAAAACTCCATCAGAGCGAAGGGAATTTCACAGTCCATCATGTAAGTATGTTTATTGTTTCTTTGCTTTTCTTTCATTAAGTCCTCCAATATTAACTTTACCGGATGATGAATCAAATGATGTTCAAATGAGTACAGGGTACATAGAGCTTAGAGTTACCAGACATTCATCTTTCAGGGTAAGAGAAAACCTCCAACGTTAAGTCATATCGGACGATGAATCAAATGATGTTCAAATGAGTACAGGGTACATAGAGCTTAGAGTTACCCGACATTCATCTTTCAGGATAAGAGAAAACCTCCAACGTTAAGTCATATCGGACGGTGAATGAAATGATGTTCAAATGAGTACAGGGTACATAGAGCTTTGAGTTACCAGACATTCATCTTTCAGGATAAGAGAAAACCTCCAACGTTAAGTCATATCAGACGATGAATGAAATGATGTTCAAATGAGTACAGGTACATAGAGCTTAGAGTTACCCGACATTCATCTTTCAGGATAAGAGAAAACCTCCAACGTTAAGTCATATCGGACGGTGAATGAAATGATGTTCAAATGAGTACAGGGTACATAGAGCTTAGAGTTACCCAACATTCATCTTTCAGGATAAGAGAAAACCTCCAACGTTAAGTCATATCGGACGGTGAATGAAATGATGTTCAAATGAGTACAGGGTACATAGAGCTTAGAGTTACCAGACATTCATCTTTCAGGATAAGAGAAAACCTCCAACGTTAAGTCATATCGGACAATGAATCAAATGATGTTCAAATGAGTACAGGGTACATAGAGCTTAGCGTTACCAGACGTTCATCTTTCAGGATAACGGAAAGCCTTATTACCCTGACCGAGATTAGAACTAGGGACCTCTTGACCGTGTGTTAATGTGTGTACGTGTGTGTGGGGGGGGGGCCGTAGGAATTTTTGGCTGAAATAGATCACTCCCTCTGATTGCTATAAATTACCTAATACATAAAATGGACATTTATTATTATTTTGTTGGGCAAGTCTGAAAATAATAATTAAATTTTTTCCGGTTATACATCGTGTTGAATTTTACGTAGCCTAGGAAGGTAAAAATAACCTTTATTGCTGTCGTTGAATAATACAAGTAATTAAGAGATAATTTTGTTGCGTGTGATGTTGTTTCAAAACTCCAAACACGACTGAAGCTGTAAATCAGTACAAAAACAAGCGTTCAAAACATGTAAATTACGCGTCATTGGAAACATCATCACGATGTTCATCTGAAACCCTCATTATTAATTGTAAATGCTCTTTCTTGTACCAGTGTGCGTGTTCTGCTTACGTCACACGTGTTTTGATTAAACACCATTTCGAAATATTTTGTTGTTTGCTCGTGTTCACTAAAACAATGTAGTTGTACTTTCCTACTACTTTATTTGACATCAATTGAATGGCTACCGGAAACAGAAACAACTTAATACATTAAAGTAATCAAACGTTACTTAACACACTAACGTTCACTATCATAATACCAATAAGTGCAGTGTGCTTAGCTGAAGAAATCATTTTCTTTTTATTTTCTGAAATCTGATTGTCGTTTGTTTATATCCATGGAAATTTGTTTAGTTAACTCTCGTTTGTTTATATCTGAAAAGGGCATTTTTCTATGCGGATCCTCTTCTGAAAGGTTATGCAGCGGTTAATTCTATTTGAATTTTGCTTGGAATCTTGTAGGATTTTCATCAGAGAATTTTGACTTATATTAAAGTGTAACACCAAAATAGTTTACAGATATATTTGTATTTCATTGCACACTGAAAACTGAGCAATAATCTTATTGTTAGTGGTTGTCAAATTCCAAACGCAACCTCCAACCTAAATCTATGCAGATGGCAGACCAAAAGAAAGTCCTCTGATCTTGGCAAGTTCAGTTTCTTGCAATCCTTCTCGCCGTTGAGCACTATGCAGATGCATATAATTTCTAAATACATTTGCAACCTCGGAATGAGATTGTTGTTTGTTTGCATAACATTAAAATACTTTTCTTTTTATCCAACATCACATAGAATATTGAAAACACTAGAAGCCGGATTCGAACCCGTAAATTAGTCGATGTATCAGTATACAGGTTCCCATTTTGGTGGTTATCTTATCATTAATATTAACTTTTTTACGTTAGAGTCTTTTAAAATTTATAAAAATTTAGAGTACTAATTTGCAAAACGGAAATTAGTTCAAAATATTCAACAGTCGATTTTAAAGTAACTTAACGATCAGCTGGAGACAGCTCAGAACTAGATAACAATGCAATTCTAACTCGCTTTCAAGAAAATCCTCCACCCCAAACCATCCTTTACAGGAAAACCGGCAGTTAAGCTTGTGTCCCACGTTTTTTGTTGTAAATTTTATAAGTATTTTCATAGCTATTAAACATCCACAGTGACAAATTTTCAGACACTCTGTATGGAATTATACATATTTATGTCGTTAAAAGAAATTATGTTATACTTTTTAGTACGTGATATTTTAGTTTGTTTAACGAATCATTTTCGTATAATCAAACCAAAAGTAACCAAGGATTAGGTAAATCCTAATTCTTCAATATAAAACATAAATTTTGATGAGTTCACCTTCATAAGGTGTTCGGGTCTATTTTGATCCAACAGAAACTGATGGTCCATAATTTTGAAAATGTTTGGTTAAAATAAATTCCGTTCCTTTACTTTGTTTGTCTCTCTTTAAGGTATACTCCGACAGAAAAAGAACTGTTTTAGAGTTTTAGTATGTCCTTCACAGAAATGCCACCTCTCAAGGTGTGTATTCTGACAATACTGAGTTTGTCAACAATGGAACGGCTCTGTATGTAGTAAGGCAGGTATAAAGAACCGAAGTTATTGTTGTTTTGAACAATGGAATGTCTATTTCTGTGGAAAGGAGGAAAGGGGCAGCGCAATTTTTTGCTATAATCAAATCAGTGTAGAAGAAATTCAGTTTTTTTTCCACAACGCTTGTATCATATATCCCAAAGAAAAACATGCACAACGATGCAGAAGTCAGTGATGGTATGTACCAAAAGAAAACCTAAAATTATTTTAGACTACAGTGCTAGGAAAGGAGCTGTGGACACATTAGACAAAATGGTGGTGAATCATGCATTCATTCATTCATTCATCACGAAGTCTACCCGCAAGTCCGAGGACTCCGGCCTCTATCAACATCGGAGCGATGGAAAACTCCGGGGGTCTTTCCTTGGGGCGATATCTTGAGTCTAAAATGCCCCCCCCCCATCTCAAGACGGGTGGAAGTGGATACGCCACTTACGCGCGTCAACCCCGCAGGGAAGACTACCGAATAACCTCGGTGGGGCCGCCTGGTGATCTAGCACACCTTCTACTAGCTCTGCAGGCTAGTATCCGGGTCCTCTTAGGCAACACGGCCGGAGCCTGACCGGAGGTACCCGATCACTCGCGGGTGTCGGGAACACACTGCCCCCTCGAGTCCAACCCAATCCGAACAACTCCCATTCAGGGAGGGACTCGAATGTTCGGTCCCAGGTTCCTTAAGTGCTAGGGGTCCGCAGCAGCTGAAGGGGAAAGATCCTCTGCCCTACAAACAGATGACCTTCTATGTTCGCAAATATAATCGATATATAACTTCTGCGTGTTATGGAAGGTAACTTACCCCAATGGAAAACTGACATCCTATTCTTAAAAACTCTTGATGATCGCTAATTGATGGCGAAATAAAGAGACGAGGACACTTCCAAAAGGAAATGCAGCAAGACACGCGGTACAGAGAAGAACATCATTTGAATCTGCAACTTCCTCAATAGAAGAAAATGATACGAGTAAGAAGAGAGGCAAGTGTTATCTGTGTGCAAAAACTGACAACAAAAGTTCAGTAAAATGTGACAAATGTAAACAATTCACAAGAAACATCTGACATACAAGGTAAAAATTGTTAGTAAGCATTAGCCATAGGGCAATAAATTTAAACACACTTCACTTTATTACTGTACTCTTTTACTGTCCAATTTGATTAATACATCAAACTATCTATTGGGTGTTTTTTGACCCGAATATCTTGAGTACATGCGCAAAATAATTCAAATGATTTTATTCAAGGGGAAATGACATAAAATTCCAAGGTGACGTCTTATGTGGGTACATGTGTTGGAGAAACCAATAGCTGGCCGTTAGCAGAACAGGAAGTCGTGGAGAAAGCGACCGGCGAAAGTGGCGTGTCCATTACGTAATAAACACGACGTGCATTTGTCAGCGGTAATTTTGGGTTTTATACCTCATTCTTTGTTTTCTGAGTTTCATGTCATGTTAAATAATGAAATAGGTGACTTTCTCACAAACATTTACAAACTCTTATTGTTTTATGTCATCGAAATAAACATATTGCTCTGTAAAAGACTAAAGCTGTTGCAATGGCTGAAGTTTTATGTTCGTTACATGAATAGCGGCTTAGCATTTCGAAAAAGTATAAAGTATTTGTCAATCCAATCCAATCACAAAGAATATCTCGACAATATTAATGCTACAAAATACGTAAATTGTGTGGTTTAATCAGATCTACATTTTCACTTCCTCTACACGTACATAGAGCCTTGCATTGCACGTAAAATTATATTTCAAAATATTTTGAGATTCCCTGCATTTTTAGAAAGAGAACTCAACTACGAAAAGTCAATTCAGCAACTTCCAAAGTTAGGACATGAAATACTTCCCCCAAACCAACTAGTCTTTAAGTGGAATATTTTTATAACTTTTTACTTTCTCAGAATGACTAAAAGTGCTCAGAGTGACTTGTATAACTGATAAACTGAGCCCACACTACGGAGGAGATTTGGCCCAGTTTCGGTCTATTGTGCCTATGTCCCAAGTGAGGCACCCCCTGGAGGAAGGATGAGGCGACCGACCCAAGGAGCCACGACAGTACAGAGGGCAGGGTCCCTATATTTCACCAGTTGTAAACTTCCCGGCTGGCAAACACAACAGGCACCTCACCATACTGTGGTCCTGGAACGGCTCCATCAGACTGGATCCAAAACCCGGAGACCGCCCTACCGGAGGAAGAAGTGTTTAACAGAAGCATATCATCCTGCCATACAACGCGAGACTCCCGCCAACACTTCTACCCTGAAAGAGACCTCCAGATGAGAGATGATATGAAATGATAATGTAGATGAAATGGAGGGACAGGAAATTCGGGGCGACCCGGGAAAACTCCCGAAAAACCCCATTAGTCAGTTATTTCGGCCACGGGAATAGAACCCTGGCTCGCCTAATGCGAGTTTGTATCTCGTAGACATACAAACAGAACGTAATGTCAAAGACCGTCACCTAGACAACCAGTTTTAAAACATTTGACTGTCACTTAAAGTCTACTGTATTCCCATATTCCCTTGTCGTTATTCATTTTTTATCTCTTGGACATACAAATAGAACGTAATGACAAAGACCGTCATCTAGTCAACCAGTTTTAATTCATTTGACTGTCACTTAAAGTCTACTGTATTCCCATATTCCCTTGTCGTTATTCATTTTTTATCTCTTGGACATACAAATAGAACGTAATGTAAAAGACCGTCATCTAGTCAACCAGTTTTAATTCATTTGACTATCACTTAAAGTCTACTGTATTCCCATATTCCCTTGCCGTTATTCATTTTTTATCTCTCGGACATACAAATAGAACGTAATGTCAAAGACCGTCATCTAGACAACCAGTTTTAAAACATTTGACTATCACTTAGTCTACTGTATTCCCATATTCCCTTGCCGTTATTCATTTTTTATCTCTTGGACATACAAACAGAACGTAATGTCAAAGACCGTCACCTAGACAACCAGTTTTAAAACATTTGACTATCACTTAAAGTCTACTGTATTCCCATATTCCCTTGTCGTTATTCATTTTTTATCTCTTGGACATACAAATAGAACGTAATGTCAAAGACCGTCACCTAGACAACCAGTTTTAAAACATTTGACTATCACTTAAAGTCTACTGTATTCCCATATTCCCTTGCCGTTATTCATTTTTTATCTCTTGGACATACAAACAGAACGTAATGTCAAAGACCGTCACCTAGACAACCAGTTTTAAAACTTTTGACTATCACTTAGTCTACTGTATTCCCATATTCCCTTGCCGTTATTCATTTTTTATCTCTTGGACATACAAATAGAACGTAATGTCAAAGACCGTCACTTAGACAACCAGTTTTAAAACATTTGACTATCACTTAAAGTCTACTGTATTCCCATATTCCCTTGCCGTTATTCATTTTTTATCTCTCGGACATACAAATAGAACGTAATGTCAAAGACCGTCATCTAGACAACCAGTTTTAAAACATTTGACTATCACTTAAAGTCTACTGTATTCCCATATTCCCTTGTCGTTATTCATTTTTTATTTCTTGGACATACAAATAGAACGTAATGTCAAAGACCGTCATCTAGACAACCAGTTTTAAAACATTTGACTATCACTTAAAGTCTACTGTATTCCCATATTCCCTTGTCGTTATTCATTTTTTATTTCTTGGACATACAAATAGAACGTAATGTCAAAGACCGTCATCTAGACAACCAGTTTTAAAACTTTTGACTATCACTTAAAGTCTACTGTATTCCCATATTCCCTTGTCGTTATTCATTTTTTATTTCTTGGACATACAAATAGAACGTAATGTCAAAGACCGTCACCTAGACAACCAGTTTTAAAACATTTGACTATCACTTAAAGTCTACTGTATTCCCATATTCCCTTGTCGTTATTCATTTTTTATTTCTTGGACATACAAATAGAACGTAATGTCAAAGACCGTCATCTAGACAACCAGTTTTAAAACATTTGACTATCACTTAAAGTCTACTGTATTCCCATATTCCCTTGTCGTTATTCATTTTTTATTTCTTGGACATACAAATAGAACGTAATGTCAAAGATCGACACCTAGACAACCAGTTTTAAAACATTTGACTATCACTTAAAGTCTACTGTATTCCCTTGTCGTTACTCATTTTTTATCTCTTGGACATACAAATAGAACGTAATGTCAAAGACCGTCACCTAGACAACCAGTTTTAAAACATTTGGCTATCACTTATTTAAAACATTTGACTCACTTAAAGTATTCCCATATTCCCTTGTCGTTATTCATTTTTTTTTTATCCTTTGGACATTCAAATAGAACATTAAGTCAAAGATCGTCACCTAGACCACCAGTTTTAAAACATTTGACTATCACTTAGTCTACTCTATTACCATGTTGCTACAATAAAATTAACAATAAGATAGTTTACCTCGATGTAGATAGAGGAATAAGTGTTTGTGCAAGTAGAGAAAGTCTTGTGAATGTAGCACCTCGGACTATTTTTTATTCAGTTTTCAATTTCTTTGCAGGAGAGAGAGGTATGTATTCTAGTCAATTTTTTTTCGAGAGTTCTTTAGAAATATGTTGCATTGAGAGAAAGAAGAAACAACGTAACTCAAAACTGTCTCTTGTACAAATTGTTCTTACAGCAAAGTGAAGTGATTCAGTGGGTCGCTAAGTGTTGTACTTCTGTTCACAAACATGTATTTTCAGGTGAAATTTCGATATCGAATTTTTGGGTGAAATGCATTACTACTACGTACTATACGTGGTAGAAAAAGTGAAAATCTAGCCAGGGATCAAGCCCCACTCTGGCCTTGGGTTGCCGAATGATGGGACCTAAACAGAAATGTTGACTAGTACTTACAATTTAGAAGACGGAATGTGCTTCAACGTGCTAGCTAATGTTCGCCTTCCCGCCATGGGTGATGTACATATTTGAGTACTTCGTTGTTCTTGCAATAATATATCTACAATCACGTGACGGAGTAACCTTAGCCGTGAATATTACCAAACTCACTCGACTAAGAAACAAATGAAGGCTGTATCTCCCTCTGCCAGTTATTAAACAATTGACTATGAATTTACGCTAATGCTACAATCGATATGTGTACGCATGATTGCCCGTGCTTTATTTCGTATCAGTGTTTGGATTGGAGGGTAAATAATAATAATAATAATAATAATAATAATAATAATAATAATAATAATAATAATAATAATAATAATAATAATAATAATAATAATAATAATAATAATAATAATAATAATAATAATAATAATAATAATAATAATAATAATAATAATAATAATAATAATAATAATAATAATAATAATAATAATAATAATAATAATAATAATAATAATAATAATAATAATAATAATAATAATAATAATAATAATAATAATAATAATAATAATAATAATAATAATAATAATAATAATAATAATAATAATAATAATAATAATAATAATAATAATAATAATAATAATAATCGTTATTCAATTGGCTAAGCTATAAACTGTAATCAATTTATTGCTGTACAAAAGTACTTTAAAATATAAATATATTGTTGCTTTTAGCTAAATACGTACAAATGGGCGTCCCAAGAACATTTTCTGGGTACCGAGAGAATCCTTTTTTAAAAAGTGGTTAATCTCATATACCGGAGATTCGACAATTCTGCTTCAGCCATTAGATGTGACGTCAATGCAGCAACTATCGCCTGTTCGCGTTTCGGAAAATATAAAAATAATTCTAGGAGAAGAAAAGCACAAGAATCCGTTATGGTGCTGTACATATGCTAATAAACCATAACATTACTAAAAATGGCGGAGCTTATTACATTCCACGGTGTATGACGAGTTAGCACCGTAAACTCCCTTTCGTTTTATGTATTACTTTGAGGTTGCACATAGTTGTCCAAGTCGGTACGAGTCGCGGATTCAAATCAGACGTAAAGCGACAGTCGCAGCCCCAGTTGCGTCTATTGCTCGCATTTGGCAGGTCGTGAGTTCGTGGGTCGCTAGAGAACGGTAATTACATCACGCCTCTCCCTCCTTTCGTCTACCGGTTGTTTTAGGATTATAAGTGTCCACGGTGTATGGCATAAAACTTCGGGACTTTTAACCTTGTTCACTCGTTTACTGTTTGAATTGGTTGGTATATACTTCTAAAGTCGAGGGAGATTGGTTAATAATCCCAATAAAGAGAAATTCTCACCGGTAATTGAACGTGGGACCGCAAGCACGTTAAGCAGCACTCGTTTGTCAACAACACAAGGTTTCTCTAACCTTCATTACAAAACATGTTTATAGCTGGTAGTAAACCTTTCGATTCTAGGAACTGCAGCTTCAAAACGTAGTCTCGCCATGTATTTCTTAACACTATCTTGCATTAAAGGGTAGCAACTATTCTTACGACAATTTATTTTTAATGGAGATAAACATTTACAGAAATAGCTACATTTTGTTTTACATACAACGATAGTCAAATGTTTAACAACTGAATATCACCCACAGAGTAATATTGATTGATACGGCCTTAATTTAACATAGCAGGGAACATTCCAATTATACAAAATTCCTTTTCAAACAAATACGACCTTTAAGTCTATTCCCACAAAATCTAGATGTGTATTCGGCTGTCATTTCTTTAATATGTGACATTTTAATCAAGGCAGTTAAGAGCCATTTTTGGGAAATTCGAAAACGAAAATATGTTGGTAGAATGTAAGCCATCCTAGCATTTATCGGACGTCGAACATACGTTGTATACATAACCTATACATAATATGCTGTGTAAAACATCTTGAATATCGAAATGTTACCGAATATGCACGAAACCCTTACCAACGTGTCTGTGCTTAGTTACAGCGCGCTTTATATGTTAATTTGACCAATAAAACCAGCTTTTACTGCTATTTTAATGTTTGTTAACAATCTAGAAAAGGCAGTTTTATTACCAGTTTTCAAAACATCACACGGCATAGTATGTGAACTTAGGCTTTCAGTTATATTTCGTGCGTTACTCCGCATTAGTTCTACAACTGTTACAGCCCACGTGAAGCTTACAGGCAATCATGATGTTCTGCACTTAGAGCTTGTTTTGTTAAACAGACAACTATGGAACATTAACGAATTTGCAAGAATATATCTTCGTTAACATTGCCTCAAACTGAACATCGGGGTCAGGACTAAGAGAAAACTCCGAAAAAGAGAAGACCTTTTTTAACGTCCTCCAACGGTAAGTCATATCGGACGATGAATGAAGTGATGTTCAAATGAGCACAGAGTACATAGAGCTTAGAGTTACCAGGCATTTATCTTTCAGGGTAAGGGAAAACCATATCACTCTGACCGAGATTAGAACTAGGGACCTCTTGAGCGTAACACTACCACCACGCTACAGAGACGGGCGAATTCCTGCAACGTTAAGTCATATCGGACGATGAATGAAGTGATGTTCAACTAAGTCCAGGGTCCATAAAGCTTAGAGTTCCCCGACGTTCATTATTCAGAATAAGGGAAAACGCGGGAAAAAAATATTATTCCAACTCATCCTGGCGAGATTCGAACGCCCTACCCCACTCAAGGCGGGCAGAAGAAATAACCGTGGATTCCAGACCTTTTGATACTAGACACACCCACTACATGAGGGCCGCCCATTAAAATTTTCTCTGACCCATACACTTTCTAAGTACAGATATAAAAGAGTATACCCTCAGAAAATTCAAGATTTTCATTAAAATATCATTAAAATATTGTACCTATTTTAATCAAAATCCTTAGAATCTTTTTTTGAAAACAAAAATTACGAAAGTGTAATGTAAAACATCAAATGGTTTGGTTTGTTTATGTGACCTGCCCCATGGACGGCCCACTATTGTTATTAAGATGTATCATGTGGAATTCACAAGGTTACGTAAGTATAATGGCTAACGACTATTGACGTCACGTAGCGTAGAAGTGTTCGCAGGTAAGATGAGAAGATCACATCAGTTTGTTTCTGACTGGAGAACAGTGTTGTTGGGATGCTATACAGAAACTATGTTACTTTACGCCACATTTGTGTATTTTGTCCTGGTGGCTGCATGCCAGGGTGAAGGAGTTGCCGCGCAGAAAACAGGTTTGTTGTTTACTGTCAAAACTTTATATTGGTACAGGTTGGTACAGCTTGGATTATAAAAAAAACACAAAAAAGAACATGATATTACATTCATAAGAACAGGATGTGCCTCAAGGAAAGCGGTTGTTTTATTTTCGCGATTCCCAGAATTCACAGGACATCCGGAGGTGAGTCTGGAGCGCGTGTAGCGTACGATAAACATTCCGACAACCCAACAAATTCTCTGAAGAATGCTCTTATCCGATAATTTTTCTGTGACCCATATTAATTCGGTATATGCGTAATATTTTCAGGAGATGATGTTCAAGCATGAAAAGAACACCCAAGGGCCCAATCAAATCAATAAAATGCAAATACTGAAGGATTAAACAGTAAACAGAGGCTAATGGCTATATAACAATATTTCCAGTTTCATGACCTTATTCATATTCGCCTCCAAAAATTCAATTGTTGCGTGTTTATCTGGTTTCAACCATGAACTTCTTCAGTACTCAGATTATGTCCAGATCGCATATAACTGCTCCAAATGTGTAAAAAATGTATTCCTTTCCTAAATAGCAGTTCAAGAAGAATGAACTATCGATGTTTGTGCATTTGGGAAGAAAGGCTCGGCCGTATTAAGATCTTTCAGCTCGCGTGTATCTATTCATGTCCATTATTCGCGTTTCTGAAGTAGATATTGAATGCTTCACGAGAGATTTCTGAACATTCCCTTTTAATTTTGTATCTTGTATGGGAAAAAAATTACTAATATTTGAGCATTACCAACCTAACATGCATTTCATTAAAATAAGCTAGATTCTATTAAAGCTGAAACTACCATAAAAATAACCTCACTACTGCAAAGTTATATTCAAAACTTGGGGCTCCACATTTCAGAATAAATTACCAATACTAATTTTCTTTTATGGGTTTAAGCTAAGTCATGACTAACCTATCAATAAAAATGGTTTTATAATGTCTTAAAATGTACAGAAATAAAACTGATTTTAATATATTTATGTATATACTTTGATATTATTAGAATGATTGATAATTGATGCAATGTTACACTACTAAAACCAAACATCTTATAATACTTTAAAGAACAATTCACTGTCTAAATAATCAAGTTTAAAAAGACAACTTATGCTCTGATAATTCTAATTTGATGTCTGTTGTGCCTAAAGTTTAAATCCATTCTTTACATTTTCTCCACTGTGCACTAACGGTATGGTTGCTATAGTAGAAAACAAAAAGCTACATAGGGTAGATGAAACATGGGGAGAGGTGGACGTTATTAACAGATCCTTCTGTAAATATATTCCAAGCCTGCCATAAGCATTACCTAATGGGGCAGCACAACTAGAGTTAAAATTGTCTCAAGGGTATTGAAATATTTATATAGTCATCAAATTGGAGGAAAGCTAAGGAATGTTTTCTTAAGCAAATGAAGAGCAAATGGGAAGGATTTTGGACACAAAAGGTAAGGAAATTCATGGAACAGATAGCTATGGCTGATATTTGGAGAAATGGGAAGTGTTGTTATAAAGACTTTTGGAAAGAAATTGAAACAAGATTCAAAGATATTGATAGTCAAGTTATGTTTACTAGTACAAGTGAGAAAATCTTGTTGAGGATACATAGGGAAATAAAAAGAATGTGGTAGGGAAAAGTACATAGATGTGTAACACGTTAGGGCGAGGACATGATTTAGAAATTTGAAAGGTATTAGCTATGATAAAGATAAAGGGAAATGCCCAATGTGCGAAGATGACACAGACTGGCATGGTATACTATATTGTAAATAAACAAAGGTAGGAGAGAACAAATTTGGCAACAAAAGTGGAACAGTTTTAAGGAGGGGGGGGGGAGATGTTACTAATCAAGAAAATGTCTGTAAAAAGAAAACTTTCTGCTACACACAATAGAAACTTCACAGAAACTTTGTGAATGCCTGCCATTAATTTTTGGAGATAAATAATAAACTATGGTTTTGCGGCTGATATAAAGAATAAGAAAATGTGACATGAATTTATCTATTTTTATGTGCTATATTTATTCTCTTTTCTGAAAGATAAACTGATATTTTAATAGCATTTTCTCTTGTTTCACAGAGGGAGACTGGTGTACATTGAAAAATGGAGATACTGGAGTGTGCACACTTATATCGCAGTGCGCACCTGCAGTGATGTTAGGTCGTCTTGGTATAAGGCCAGTCATCTGCAGCTTTCAGTCAAGGACACCAATAGTATGTTGTGGAGAGAGTTTGAATAGCCAACTTTACTACGCCACCAGTTCTACCACTCCAAGACCCCGCCGCAAACCATTGTCAAATCAGAACAGCAGGAGTCCAAATAACCAGCAATATGGAAATGAAAACAGTCGACCATCATCAAACAACAATAACAATCAGCAATATCCCAACAACAGGCCTTCCTCAAACAACAATCAGCAATATCCTAACAGTAGACCTTCTTTAAACAACAATCAGCAATACCCTAACAGTAGGCCTTCCTCAAACAACAATCAGCAATATCCTAACAGTAGACCTTCTTCAAACAACAATCAGCAATATCCTAACAGTAGGCCTTCCTCAAGTAATAATAACCAACAATACCCCAATGGAAATACTAGGCCTTCCTCAAACTATAACAATGAATATCCAAATGAAAACACCAGGACTTTAGCTGAAAATCCTTCAGGAAACAGACCTTTCAGGCCTGGTAGTGGTTCTGAGAAGCCAACATTATTGTTCCCAGTGAAGCCAGATGGTGACAGAGAATCAGAGTCACCACCGAGAAGACCTTCAGCACCAAGCAGTAGCAGGAAGAGACTCAGTGAGATAAGTATGTTCTTCCTCACTAAGCAGAAGAATAGTAAAATTTTTAATAATCCTTGAGCAAATAAATATCACACTTTTGTTTTACGAACAACGGCTAGTCTCTAATTCCTGAGGACACATGGTCAAAACCACAGAGCAGATGGCTCAGGTGGTTTCGTCTGTGGCACGCATTCAGGAGGCCTGGGTTCAATTCCTGTGGCTGATCTAACCGACCCATAGTCTTTTTGGAAGTTTTCCCGGGTTGCCAGGTGAATGCTGGATAGGTTATGCATGATTGGAGGAGTTTATTAACAGTGATGTCAAAATAATCGGAAAAACTATTTGTAGTCAGTTTATTGACACTTTGTCACTTATATTTTTTATTATCAAGGGACTAGTTTCGGAAGCCTTTGCCTCCATTTTCAATCTCTCTCCAACTAGCATCTGCTGACGTCTGCTCTCCTCTCTCTGGTGGTGGAATTATGAACTTCTTTGTCAAATTATCTACTGGTGGGATTTCAAAGTTCATTACGTGGTCCTTATTTTTCCATATGAATATATAAAAAATATATGGAAAAATAAGGACTGTGTAATGAACTTTGAAAATCTCACCAGAAGATAATTTGACAAAGAAGTTCATAGTTCCACCACCAGAGAGAGGAAAGCAGATGACAACAGATGCTAGTTGGAGAGGTTTAAAATGGAGGCAAAGGTTTCCAAAACTAGTCGCTCGATAATATAAAAATGTAAGTGAGGAAGTGTCAATAAACCAACTACAGTATATCACGGCAAAGAAAGTCTCCAGGGCCTGAGAATCAGGGGGGTTGGCGAATGTTCCCACACCATCCCTGGACAGGTTTATGACATCCCATGTTAGTACAGTTACAGACCATTCAAAAACATTCTGACATGTTCTACTTTTGTGAATAAATCTTCTTGGTTTTAGTGTACAGGGTGAACAGGATGCATGCTTTTTTTAAACAGTTCTGCTTCCTGTGTAGCATACGTTCTCTGTCACACACATTCGCTGTCCTTATCTCAATGTGTAAGGGTGGCACTGGGTGGAAAATTCCTCTCAGGGACTTACTTTGTGTTGGTGGACAGTACAAACAGTTCTGACTGGGTAGGTCAATTACATTCCCTGAATTTCCTGTCCCTCCATCTTCATCTACATTATTATTTCACATCATCTCTCATCTGGTAGTCTCTTTCAGGGTAGAAGTGTCGGCAGGTGTCTCAGCACTGCATGGCAGGATGATATGCTCTGGATAAACACTTCCTCCTCCAGTAGAACAGTCTCGAATCTCCAAACCTGGTATGGTGGGCTATTTCTGGAACATGTGGGTAGGATGCCCATTGTAGTGGCCTGCCAGCGAGTTTCCAATTGGTAAAGTGTAGGGACCCTGACCTCTGTACTGTCATGGCTCCTTGGGACGGTCGCTGTCTCCTCTCATATCATCTTTCATCCCAGGGTTGTCCCACTTGGGGGCATGGGTACAATAGACCAAGACTGGAACTCTGTGCCAAGTCCCCTCCATAGTGTAGTCTAATCCAATGTTTCTCAAAGTGTGGTCTGCAGAACCCAAGGGTCTGCGAGGGGGTCCCTTAAGTCAAGTTATAATGTTGAATTGAAACTGTAGAAAACGTAGAATTGTGTTTACTGAGTCACTTATCTGCTCGGTACCAAACTATATTTGTTTTAGTTATCATTTCTTATACCTCTATGTTGTAATGATGTCACACAGCTGAGAGGTGCAATCAATGTAACAGTTGGAAGCATGTAGTACAGCGACGGAAGATTGTTGAACTTGCTACCAAAGGACGTATATTGTACCTTTCCAAACACCTATATGTCCGAGCAAACATTCTCAGTGTTGTGCAACATCAAGCCATTGAAGAGAAACAGACGTACCAATGTACTTGCCAATTGTCTTAAGAGTAAAAATTACCAACATTAAGCCTAGCTTAACTGAGCTTATTCAATTAAAAAAACAGTTGCATTGTTCACATTAATACATTCCAAAGATCAAAGTTTCAAGCCTTTGCCACGTAAACTGATTTTTTTAGTAACCCAATACTAACTTTGTTGAAATGGTCAAATGATGGATTCAGAACTTTATGAATAACTTTATATATATAAATGGTTTCTTTACATGGAAAATAAATTCATTTTTATAACATGTGCGTAGTGTTATTAATCCTTGGGTAATCCAAAGAATCTGGTATTTGAAATTTTTTCTGGTGTAAGGCTAAAGTTAATTAAAAATCTATTTGGGTGAACTTGTATACAATTTACTTCAAAGTGAAAAAAAATTAATTTTAATAAAGACAATTTAAAAATATATTTTTTTATTTAAAATATATTTTATACAATGTTTATTTTATTTAGTTTAGCTTTAATTTTTAAATTTATTATGAATTAAATTTAAAACTAAATATTTAATTATACATACAGTAATTATTTAAATTCCAATTATAACATTCAGCCAAAAGTCAACTCGTTTATATAAATTGAGTTGCCAAACTGTGGGGGTCCTCAAACAAGTTGTTAGATGATAAGGAGTCCTTGAGGCAGAAGAGTTTCAGAAACCCTGGTCTAATCCAATTCTACAGTCTCACTTCATCTTGTCGCTCAATCCCTGTTAGCCTTTTGCCCTCCTCCAAGTTAACTCAGTACAAACCTACACACTCATTCACTTTTTGGATTATGGCATCTCAAAATGCATATTCTTAATGGAATGTTGATATCAGATATGCTGGGTAGAATTACTAACTTACTTTAGGCATAGAAAAGAATGGCATTGCTATGAAATGTTTGTTTACTGTTACAGAATGTGGGGAGTACTCTAGGCTGGTGACGGATGTGGTAGAGGCAATACCCTTGATACCAAACGCTCAATCTGTGGCGCTAGAGGTTCAGAAATGTGACCTGGCCAGTTTGCAGCTCATCGTTGGTGGAAACAAAACAGAACCTGGAGAATTTCCTCACATGGTTAGTGACATTATCACATAACACTACAGCAATTCTAAGAGACTAGTTCCACAAAAACTTTACCACTTTTGTCACTCTGTTTCTTACTGTTTCATTGTTACTGCCATTACGTGTCTTATTATTTTTATATTTATTACCAAACTCTGAAAGTGACTATCTTTGGGATATTAAAAAGTTTCAAAATTGGTGTAATTTTGGTTCCTCAAAATAAATATAAAAATTTGCTACATTTTTCTAAAAAAAAAGATAACATTTCTGATAAAAAAAATCCGGCATTTAGCAATTTAATTGTTAAGATTGCGACCAGGTTTACATTGGAAGGACCAAATTTAATTTATAAATCAGAATGAAGGAACATTTTAGAAATATTAGGTATAAATAGATTGATAAATCAGCCATGCAGGACACAGATAAAACTGCCTGAGGCATTACACTTCTTATCGTAATTGGATATTCAGAAGGGAAGAAAACTGGGCATAATTTTAAGAGTTAAAGATGTATGTTTATATAATGAGCAAGCTAAAAGCTGGGCTGAATGATTAGGTAGATTCTCTGTTATTTGGTTTACACAAACAAATATTTTCAAAAAAATCCCCCCCTTCCATGCTAAACTAACCTTAACATGGAGAATGTTTCCCAATTTTTGAGTATTCCTAAAATGGCTGCAACAATTTTCATTAAAATACCACATATGTTTAAGATAATTTCATAATAAATGGAAGTTATATCTTGAGGTTTCTGGGAATGTGCACATAAAACTTTCTGTGTAACTTGTAAACTTTGACAGATAAAATCCTTTTTTTGGAGTTAACCGTTTTTAAGATAGTTGGTTACCAACACACATGGCAACCTTGGCTTTCGGGGTAACATTGCCCCACCATGTGATGACCGGATCCATTTCCCAGGTGGAGGCACCCAGAAGGCGGTGTCCATTACCTCTAATGGTAGGGTGATAGTGAAAGTGACGGTGAGGCCAGAGGACCTAAAACTTATACTGTGGACAACATTGGTCATAGGGGACACTTCACATGTGTAGACAGAGGTGAAAGCGTGGATAGGGCCGACTTAAAATTGACATCCAGAGCCAGGAACTGAACTCGGGACCCTTAGCATGGGAGCCGCAAATGAAACCACTGTGCTACCCCAGTGCTCTTTTTCCAACATATTTCTGTTATTATTTTACATTTTGTCCTGGTTGTGTAAGCCAACCGAGATGTTGACCACATCTCCATCCTGTATCACTTGGATGAGCGTCGACCTCTACCTTGCGTAAGTGGCGTGAGGCAGCAGTTGGTTGCTAGACCTTGGGCCACCAGGGCTGTTGCACCACGGGTTGATTTTGATTTGATTATTTTACATTTTAAAATACTTATGATTTTCTTAAATGGGAAATCATTTTTATGTTTTTTTTCTTTAGCTCTTGTAAAGGGACTTCATAGTCATCACATAGCAACCAGCCCTTTAAAACTTTGTGTACTGCACAAATCTACTGCGTTCTGATATTCCTCTAGCAGTAGGTAAACAGTTTCAGCAGAGTGAGTATGTGAGTACAACAGATCAGATATTTTCATGTTGCAGGCAGCTATTGGGTTTGAGAATGGCAGAGGGGACCTGGAATGGAAGTGCGGTGGTTCTCTTATCAGTGAACTGTACGTACTAACTGCAGCTCACTGCACATACACAGGCCTGTAAGTATCCCCTCCCGACCAAAACTTACTTTAAACAAACATACATCTTATTTTAGTTAATTGATGGAAATTAATCATTTCTCCACCCTAGCCATTTATCGGCTAAGATTTTTGATGGATAGAGTCAACATGAAAAATTCAATGCCATGGCCGGGATTTGAACAACGGATCTCCTGGTTTTACACAAACGGTGATCTCGGAAGCGAGAGCCCCTAGTGGTTTAACGGGAAAATATACGAGTCAAATGGAAAATTTAATGTCAGCACGGCACGTTGGCCATGGTAGCTCTATAGGTTAGAGCGACTGGACGGAAACCAGGAGATCCGTGGTTCAAATCCTGGTCATGGCATTGAATTTTTCATGTTGACTCTATCCATTTTTTGTTGTTGTAATTAACATCCTCCAACATTGTCATATCGGACGATGAATGAAATGGGTGAAATGATGCTCAATGCATCCGGGGTCCATGGAGCTTAGAGTTACCAGACATTCGTCTATCAGGATAAGGGAAAACCCTGGAAAAACCCTTATCCAGGTAGCTCACCCTGACCGAGATTCGAACTCAGGACCTCTTGAACGTGAGGCAGACATGCTACCATCCACGCTACCGAGGCGGGCTAACTCTATCCAGCAAACATACATCTTGTTAAATCATGGTTCTAACATGTTGACTTCATTTTTTGGGCTTCTAAGCTGTGGTCTATCCAAAAACTACATCAGGTATCTTCAGAGACATCGAAGCCAAGAAAGCGGCTCCAGAGTCTCATTGGCTATCACCTGTTGTTGGCCCGTCTTTGGTATAGATATAAAGGGAAGAAACAGGTGCCTCCTTGCTTAAGTTTTACTCTTGTTCTTTTCAGTGCTGGAATCATCTATGCCTTGCTAATCTGTTGGATCTTTTCTTTGTGACTGAGGATGTTGTATGTTTAAAAACGAAAAGTCAGCAATGGTAGAACATTCCGTGCTATTTCACAAGGATACTGTGGTGCTAAGTCGAGTCATTAACTTGCTCACTCTATGTGAAGCAACTGAAATATTTAAACTTGACAATGCCTTCAGTTGCAAAGTCAAGAGGCAACAGATCAGCAAAGCATGGATCAGTAAGGGGAAGTACTTCCCTGTGCCAGCTACAGGAGACAACCAATGATCAACCAGGCTCTACCTTCAACAGGGCAAGCCCATCTTTCTTGTACAGCAATAAACAGTGCATCTAGATAAACAGTGTCTGGGTTCTGTAGCTGCTTTCTTGGCTTAGACCTCCCTGAAAAAATCAGATGACAGATTGTCCTCCGGCGCTTCAAGCCTGCACTAGTGCCCTCCCCTATTTTCTTCTCTCAAAGAGACTCCCACACACCTTTATCAGGGCCTTTTGGTCATTGCCGATGCCTGGACAGCATTCTCTTACTCGCTTACTGCCATTGGCAGCTTGCAATGCACTTTGTGCATTACTAATAGCGGTGCTTTTAGCGGGACCCCATCAGGCTGTAATAAAGCCACTTCCGCTATTTACCCCTAATATTACCTTTGTTTTTAAAAAAAAAAGCTTTATTCATTTATCATCCTGAAGATGAGAGAGATGTAAGCTCCGAAAACGTCAATGACTATTCATCAATACAGCTGGCTTGAAGCCTGAGAGCATCCAGAATATACTTGTCACCAGGCAAGTTTCAGACCTTATTTTTATCCTTTTTTCCCGCTCCCTCCATGTGAAAAGTAACTATTTATTTTTCCTTGTGGCCACAGACGTTCAAAGCTATGTGCAATGAAAATTTGTCTAAGGCAATGCATTTGTGGAAATCTAAAAATGTAGTTTTCTCCCAGTTACTTTCACCTTTTCCAACATACTCTGAATATTAAACATGTGGTACACATGTGGTTTGATCTGTATCAACCTGTTTTTAAGTTATTACATTTTTTATTCATAATTAATCACTTTTTGATATGATCCCTGTTGACCAGGCACTTCTTAATTTCAATTAGTTTAGGAGAAAAAAATTGCATTTATGTTTTGAACTTTTATATATGGAAGAAGCTAGAAACAATGTGTTAATCCAAGGAGCATTTAGAAAAGTGCTGAAAAAATGGAATTTTAAATTCAACATGATGCTTCACATAAATGGTACATGACTAACTAAATAGCAATTTGGTGCTTTCACATTTCTGTATTTTTTACCATATTTCATTGAGTACTGCCTTAACAGAAGTAGAAGCTATATGAATGGAACTCATTTACAGAGGGTCGCCTGTAGCAGTACGCCTTGGAGAGTATAACCTCAGGTCAAATTATGATGGAGCACATCCAGTTGACTTCAGAGTGGCTAAAATAATTAGACATCCTGATTACAAACCGCCAGCTCGGTACAACGATATTGCTCTGCTCATGTTACACAAGCCAGTACAGTTCAGCAAGTACATACGACCAGCGTGTCTTTACACAGAGCCCAGGATCAACAAGAAGAAGGCCATCGCAACTGGCTGGGGCAACATTGACTATGGTAAGTTCATACCATACAGTGAAACTATTCTTGCAAATGTTTATCTTAACATGAAATAAGCATTAACGTTAATTCATAGACAAACAACAATGAATAGACAAAGTCATGTGAATATAAAATTATTTTGGTTGATATTATATCTATTATTACAAATCACTACGTGACATTTTGGATAGATAGAGCCAGACTAAAAAATTCAATGCCATAGCTGGGATTTGAACCATGGATCTCCCAGTCTCTGTCTAGTTACTCTTAACCATAGAGTTACCATGACCAACATGCCAATGTGACATTAAATTGTCCAACTGACTCGTGTTTCCCAGTAAACTGCTAAAGGTTCTCATATACAGAGTGTCACAAATTGATGTATACACTCGTTGAACTGTTATCTCTCTGCAATGAAATAAGGCAGAAATACAGTTTTTGGTATGTATGAACCACAAGGTACTGGAAAAGTATAGCAACACCTTGATAGATCTTCACTTCTTTATAAACAACAATGGTGGCGAGATTATCATTCGAGGAACATAAGTGGATACTGAAGTCTTATTGGAAAATGGAGAATGTTGTTGAAGTCCAACGACATTGGATGGTTGAATTAAGGACACCACCAACAAGGGTAACAATAACAAAAATTCAAGAAGTTCCACTGACAATGAGAGTTTGTTGCAGTCATTCAGGTTTTTGCATAATCCCCAAAGAAGTCAGTGAGGCAATGTTCTTGTGAGGCTGGTAACAAGAAAAGCAGTGTTCATCGAATTTTGTGGGGCCAAAAATGGGATCCTTATATTCTGAGACTTCTCCATGCACTAAATGAGCACGATCCAGATAGGCAACTCCAATTTTGTAAGTGGTTCCTGCAGAAGTGTGAAGAAATGGAAGATTTTCCAGACATTTTGAACATGTATGGGTTTAAGAAATAAAGCACAACACAAATTGTATTTCTGTCTCATTTTGTTGTGGAGAAATAACAGTTGAAATACTGTATACATAAATTTGGAACACACTGTACAATGAGATGTATACCTTTTGTGATGACTTACTATGCTATAAGTACATAAGTCCCAGGCTTTATAGTTACCACTTTTAGGTTAATTGATGGAATTAATTATTCTTCCACACTAGCCCTGTGTATGCTAAGATTTGGATAGGTAAGTACTTATGGCATAGTAACTCAAGACATGAAGTGTAAAACAGCCAAAGTTTGAATGCTGTTTGTTCATATTACCACGAGCTTGTGCTTGTTTCAGCTGAAAGTCCCAGTGACATCTTGTTGAAGGTTCCTCTGACCATCGTAGACAACAACTTATGTAACGAGCTGTACCAGTCTGACAGCAGGTCCAATCACCTATCCAGAGGAATTGTGTCCTCCATGTTATGTGCAGGAGAACTTGCTGGAGGAAAGGATACATGTCAGGTTGTATTACATACCACTTATCTATAGAACATGCAGATTGCATGTACGTGTAATCAATTACATTTTTGGTATCTTTGGATGAAATTTCCATTCACAAGCATAAGTTCCATAATTTCTGTTCTTATACATACAGTTGTCAAAAAATACCAAGAATTATATTTTATTGAAAAATACTGCTCCCCTTTATTCAAATTCCATTACAGGGAACATGAAGTCTGATTTCAGCATCAGATTTTCCCTCTTTAACAAGGAATTCAATTGCAACATGCCATTTAGGAAATACTGCCTGTGGTCAATGATAGAAGCTAATGATGTCACAGTGTGGTAACATGTGGTGTAAAGTTCGTAGATTATGATGCTGCAGTTCGTTTTGTTTGGGTCGCTCACGACTTTCAGTATGACCCTCGTACTTATGTCTGATTGTATATAAAGACTAATCGGCTGTTGTTTTGTTTAGGGTGACTCTGGGGGCCCGCTGCAGGTGACACAGCAGAACAACCAATGTGTGTATTACATCATAGGTGTGACATCGTTTGGAAAGTACTGTGCCGCTAAGAATGCTCCTGGAGTGTATACGAGGGTGTCACACTTTGTTCCTTGGATTGAGAGTATTGTGTGGTCTTAGACAAGTTGGACTGATCTCATAGCTGCCAGAACAACTGAAGCACACTCCCCTCTCATGCTGGAAACCTTATCAATTAATAACATGAGTTTAGTGTTTAGGTTTGTGTGCTCCAAACATTCAATGTTAAAACCTCATGCACAAATCTACATTTCAACAATCTTGAAGTTACGCTATGCATCTGTGAAAATAGAAAGTTATAGTTTTCTTCTGACTGCCATATCTTCAGAAGCTAAGATATTGTTTAGCAAACACAGCATTTATTAAGATTAATCACTTTTTGATGTGCTAATATAAAACACTTCACTTTACAATATCATTCACAAATGCAGTGTAACATACAAAGAAATGATGAAGGCCTTCCTTCATTTCAATTAGTTTAAGGCAAAACATATATTTTCTCTTGTTCACAAGTTATTGAATTTTTTAACTATTTCAGTATGAATTATAGAACTGCTTGATATTTTTAACTAATGCACACCAATTTTTGAATTCATAATTGCTAAAGCTCTCCTAAAACTAGAAAGTTATAAACTGTCATTCAAGAAGTACTTTGAAAAATGGAAAATGCTAAAAAAAAGAGAAACTGAGAAAACCTTAATTTAAAGTTCAATGCATTTGTTTACTTAAATGATAATGGAGCAATTAAATTTGTGTAGCATTAAGTAAAAAAAGAAAAAGGGAACATTTAAATATCATTTTGAGTCAAACTAGAACTCGATGCTCCATATATTGCTAGCATTTACCTAGAACAAGGAAATTCCTAACATCCTCAGCTAATGTCAACTGTTGAATTTTGATTTGGTGACTTCTTGGAGGCAATAGGGGTGTCTCTGTTGATATCTTGATGAGCTTGAACATATATGTATATAAATTGATAAATTCAAAAGACAATAAAGATGCAAACAAATAACTATTCTTTCCCCGATCAGTAATAAAACTTCACACAGAAAATTTACATATCATCCCAGAGCTACACACCTTTTCCAAAAAGTCTTCAAAGAGCACAATATTACTTTGGTCCCACAGAACAAATTTAGTGTACAACATCTTTTGAAATCACATAATACAAAGGAGATACCCACAGACAAAAACTCAGGTGTGTACCGGATAAACTGCAAAGACTGCGACTACTTTTACATTGGAAAAACAAAAAGGAATTTGAACATTAGACTTAAAGAGCATTTAGGAACATCAGCAACAAAGAAATAGATAAATCGGCGGTACGTACCATTTTTAGAAAGATTAACACAATATAGAACTAGAAATTCAGTTATTAAAAAGTGTTCAGAGTCCAACTGCATTACCACATGGGAAAAAATATTCATAAAGAAATATGAAGGAAAACTGTTCAATTTCGATACTACCTTTGAAGAGAACTCAAACTTCAAGTTCATCAAGATGTCGACAGAGACGGACCTATCGCCTCCAAGGAGTTCACCAAATCAAAATTCAACAGTCGACATTAGCTGAGGATGTTAGGAAGGTCCTTGTTCTAGGTAAACACTAGCAATATATGGAGCATTGAGTACTAGTTTGACTCAAAATTATATTAATTTTGTACTTCATTGTATCATAGTCCTTATTCATAAGAATAAGTTGAACATTTGCTCATCTATTTGTAAGCAATTCCCTGTAATCCAAACAACGGACCTGACTTATATGTGATCTACGACTTTTAGAGACCACCTCATTTTCAACCTGCTGCACAGTTTAGTATCTCATCACTTGCTCTGGTGTAATTCATAACTCAAGTATTTGCAGCAATGCTTCAGCATGATAAGGGAGTGTGCTTCTTATGTGGGAAGTAAATTGAAATATCAGCTTTGTGTTCTGTTTCTAATGAAGTACAACAAAGTTTAAAATGAAGATAGATGTGTTTGTAGTTAGCATTATTGTAATTTGTAAGAACTTGTAAGAAAACATTAAATTCTATACAAAAACTGCTGGCAAAATTTATTTTCAGAGTTATGCCACATTTTTTTCTAACTTTACTCCGCAAGTAAACAAAACACTGTTACAATTAGAATAAAATTAATATAAATAGCTCTTATAGATCAGAAAGTAATGCTGTATATTTTTGTTTTTACCAAAAAGTATTTCTTCTACAAATAAAGAACATATAAAAGAATGATACTTTCCCTATACTTGTACTGAGTGGGATGGCTCAGGCAGTTTCGTCTGTGGTGCACATTCAGGAGGCCTGAGTTTGATTCCTGTGGTCGATCTACCTGACCCATGGGTTTTTTGGGGGTTTTCCCAGGTTGCTAGGTCAATGCTGGGTACGTTAATTACATCCCCCAAGTTTCCTGTCTCTCTATTTCATCTCCATTATCATTTCAAATCATCTCTCGTCTGAGGATCTCTTTCAAGGAAGAAGTGTCAGCAGGTGTCTCAGTGCTGCATGGCAGGGTGATATGCGCTGGGTAAACACTTCCTCCTCCAGTAGGACAGTCTCCAGTCTGGTGAGGCCATTTCTGGACCACAGTACGGTGGGCTGCCGGTTGTACTGGCCTGCCGGGGAGTTTCCAACTGGTCAGTTGCAGGAACCCTACTCTTTGCACTCTTGTGGCTCCCTGTCCTCTGTCTCATCTCGCCTCAATCTATCTCCCTGCAGTGCCCCACTTGGAAGCATTACAGCGGAAAATTGTTAAAAAGTGGTGAAAAACAAATAATTTGAATGCATTTTGCAAGTTGTGTGAAAAATACCCGACTTTAGCAATGGAGGACTTAATTTGTCAAAAGAATAAACCAAATATTCAGTGCGAAGTATTAATGCTGCTTGAAACGAAGTTGTGAAAAAGTTCCAGCTTTGTACTCCAGGAAAACATTGAAAAAGAAGCCAGTTGTGAAAGGTGAATTTGATAAAATTTGTTAAAAGTGTGTTTGTGTAAAAAGTGTGTTTGTGTAAAATGTGTAGCTTCTTGGAAAGAAATGAACTACCAACAATTACAAAAATGCTTCAAGCAGTAAACAATAACTCTGAATTGCCTAACTTTACAAAAACAAGCTTCCACACCGTTCTTCACAACATACTGTGAACAGAAACATACAAATTATATTTATTAAATTATAGATGAGTTGTATTTATTACACATCAGCTTCAATATAGGTACGTAAGTGAAGTTGATGTGTAATAAATACGACTCATCTATAATTTTTGAGCATGAAGATATATTATTGTAGTGCAGTAATTATCAAAGGAAAATTTGGAAGTGGAAGTCATTTATGGAATTGCCATTTTCAGATTCCAATTAGGTCTGCATGCCAGTAGAGCTTTACAGTCATTGCCAAAGTGGATACACACAGTTATTTAGCACTGTTATTTTGCAGAAAGACCTGTGCCTAAATTTGTGACTTATAAATGAGGTGGGGTTATGTGAAGAAATAAAATATTTAAGTAATTTATTGGAAAAATTACTGGTAGTCGGTTTATTGACACTTCATCACTTACATTTTTATCTTATTGAGGGACTAATTTTGGAAGACACTGCTTTCATTTTCGACCTCTTTCCAACTAGTGTCTGTTGTCATATGCTCTCTTCTCTCTGGTGGTGGAACTATGAACTTCTTTGTCAAATTATCTACTGGTGGAATTTCAAAGTTCATTACTCTGTCCTTATTTTTCCATATGAATGTGTTCTCCAGTGTAGTCAGTTTATTTTGGATTTGGATCAGTGTCATGATTTTGGTTTATTACTCCTTTTAGTAATTTTGGATTTGTATCAATGTCATGATTTACTAAAAGGAGTGATAAACCAAAATAAACTGACAACATTGGAGAACTTATTCATGTGGAAAAATAAGGACTGAGGCGGACCTCTGAGAAAACACAACAGCGGACAGCAAACACAACAACTCTAGTCACCCCGGACAGAAGACGGACCTCCGAGAAAACAATAGTAGACAGAAAACATAGCATGAACCAGCCAGCCCAATCACAAATCACCCGCTCACTGGCCAGGGCAGCACAACCCCAACCCACCAATTGATTGTATATATAGTGAGAAGATTTCAGTCATTTCATTCAGATCCTGAAGAAGGCCATGGAGTCTACAACGGCCGAAAGATTGACCTTCATAAATCTGACAAAGCTTTGATTAGTAATGCTCGCTGTGAAAGCTTCAAGTCTTACATAAGGACTGAGTAATGAACTTAAATCCCACTAGTAGATAATTTGACAAAGAAGTTCATGTTCCACTACCAGAGAGAGGAAAGCAGACAACAGACACTACTTGGAGAGAGGTTGAAAATGAAAGCGATGGCTTCTGAAACTAGTACCTTGATAATATAAAAATGTAAGTGACAAAGTGTCAATAAACCGACTACAAATACTTTTTCCAATTAATTTTGATGTCACTGTTACTAAATTCCTCCAATCATGCTTATTTAAGTAATTGTTGTAAGCATTGTCACTTTTTAACGTATAAAAGGAAAAATATATTACACACCTTTGCATTTAATCTTAAAAGGAAAAATATATTATGCACCTTTGCATTTAATTTTAACGTAAAAGTATTATCACATAAGCTACCGAGACATCTAAAGTGGCAAAGCAAAACTTTACACGGAAGTTCGTTGACAGTGCAAAAGCTTGACATGTGGGAATAAAATAGCGGGAATATTGCCTCCAATCACAATCACCGGCGGAGTAATACATTTTCCCACTTTGTTTACATCGCCATAGAAACTAAGGATGACATCTACAGTGATATATACAAATCAGTTTACAAATGACACAATCAACTGACTCCTATGGGATGATGAAATGTAAAAGCACTATGACACAATTATAAAATACAATGGAAAAGCTAAGTGGGGGAGGAGGGATATTCAAAAGGAGTAATAAATGAGAAAAAACATTTCAGTTCTTCTAATTCTTCATTTTTAAAATGCATATGTACATGCAACTTGTAGAAATTCACATAATTTACAGAAAATATATAAAATATAAAAATTTGCTCTACAAAGACAACTTTGTATGACGTCACATTGTCATGACAACCAATTTTGAATACATTGCTTGAAGTGCAAATAACAAACCCATTGCTGATGGTGAAACAAGCAGTTTAATATAAACCACTTTCGTTGCAGCAACTTGTGAAGCTAATGGAAACTACTGGAATATTTGATATACTCCTTTCTAATGATGTTCACATCTTGTCAATGAATATTGCATTTAAACAAAGTGATATGTGTAATGGCATAATGCCAGACCCTAAAGTTGAAAGCATGTGAAGGCACGTTGTACTGAACACTACCAGCACTGTCAAATGGTACATGCATCTCAACCGAGAATATGGCCTTCAGAAATATTTTAAAAAGATAGATGGCAACTTTATAATTACACAGATTTTATTTTGTGCAGAAGTCCTGTCTCTATGATACTTAAATGTGCCTAAACAGCTTCTCTCAAATATAAACATTGGAAATACAAACCACACACTTTGAAAAGGAATAATTTAAAGTTGAGTTCATTTTCAGAGTAGTGATGTGGTATTATATTATTAAACTAACTGGATATATGTTAAATCATGTTATAAACTGAAATATTTGTAACATATAAATTAAATGATTATATTCATCTTTATCCTTATGTATTTCTGATCCAACTTCCCCTCATTCACATACTATGGGTGAAGGATAAGGTGGGAGAACTCCATTAAGTACTTGGATGTGACTGGATAAGAGCCTAACTTTTGGAGAGCACGCTTGGAAGCTGTTGCACTGAGCGAAAGGGATCTTGGCCTTGCTTTACCCGATGTTGCCTCCCACAATGCCAGTTGGCTTGAAGCTACGCCTTTTCTAGGCTTTAGTCCTCCTCATACTCCTTTACGCGTGTGAAGTCTGGGGTATGACTTATGGCTCCAACCTTCTGCTGCTCCAACGTGTACAGAACAGATGCCTTCGGGTTATCCATTCTGTAAACAGACAGTGCCCCGTGAGGTTACTTCACGAGGCTTTATCCCTCCACTATGTGGAGGATGAAATTAGGTACCTGGCCACCACCAAATTTTACGACAGTTTACCATTTCATCAGAGTGCCCTGGTTAGGTCTCTTGGGATTATTGTCCAAGAGAATGCTACCTAAAGCGAGCCTGGCCACCACCAAATTTTACGACAGTTTACCATTTCATCAGAGTGCCCTGGTTAGGTCTCTTGGGATTATTGTCCAAGAGAATGCTGCCTAAAGCGATCCTGGCCATCACCAAATTTTACGACAGTTTACCATTTCATCAGAGTGCCCTGGTTAGGTCTCTTGGGGTTATTGTCCAAGAGAATACTGCCTAAAGCGATCCTGGCCATCACCAAATTTTACGACAGTTTACCATTTCATCAGAGCGCCCTGGTTAGGGATTATTGTCCAAGAGAATACTGCCTAAAGCGATCCTGGCCACCACCAAATTTTACGACAGTTTACCATTTCATCAGAGTGCCCTGGTTAGGTCTCTTGGGATTATTGTCCAGGAGAATGCTGCCTAAAGCGATCCTGGCCAACACCAAATTTTACGACAGTTTACCATTTCATCAGAGTGCCCTGGTTAGGTCTCTTGGGATTATTGTCCAAGAGAATACTGCCTAAAGCGATCCTGGCCACCACCAAATTTTACGACAGTTTACCATTTCATCAGAGTGCCCTGGTTAGGTCTCTTGGGATTATTGTCCAAGAGAATGCTGCCTAAAGCGATCCTGGCCAACACCAAATTTTACGACAGTTTACCATTTCATCAGAGTGCCCTGGTTAGGCCTCTTGGGATTATTGTCCAAGAGAATGCTGCCTAAAGCGATCCTGGCCACCACCAAATTTTACGACAGTTTACCATTTCATCAGAGTGCCCTGGTTAGGTCTCTTGGGATTATTGTCCAAGAGAATGCTGCCTAAAGCGATCCGGGCCACCACCAAATTTTATGACAGTTTACCATTTCATCTGAGTGCCCTGGTTAGGTCTCTTGGGATTATTGTCCAAGAGAATACTGCCTAAAGCGATCCTGGCCACCACCAAATTTTACGACAGTTTACCATTTCATCAGAGCGCCCTGGTTAGGTTTCTTGGGATTATTGTCCAAGAGAATACTGCCTAAAGCGATCCTGGCCACCACCAAATTTTATGACAGTTTACCATTTCATCTGAGTGCCCTGGTTAGGTCTCTTGGGATTATTGTCCAAGAGAATACTGCCTAAAGCGATCCTGGCCACCACCAAATTTTACGACAGTTTACCATTTCATCAGAGTGCCCTGGTTAGGTCTCTTGGGATTATTGTCCAAGAGAATGCTGCCTAAAGCGATCCGGGCCACCACCAAATTTTATGACAGTTTACCATTTCATCTGAGTGCCCTGGTTAGGTCTCTTGGGATTATTGTCCAAGAGAATACTGCCTAAAGCGATCCTGGCCACCACCAAATTTTACGACAGTTTACCATTTCATCAGAGCGCCCTGGTTAGGTTTCTTGGGATTATTGTCCAAGAGAATACTGCCTAAAGCGATCCTGGCCACCACCAAATTTTACGACAGTTGACCATTTCATCTGAGTGCCCTGGTTAGGTTTCTTGGGATTATTGTCCAAGAGAATGCTGCCTAAAGCGATCCTGGCCACCACCAAATTTTACGACAGTTTACCATTTCATCAGAGCGCCCTGGTTAGGTCTCTTGGGATTATTGTCCAAGAGAATACTGCCTAAAGCGATCCTGGCCACCACCAAATTTTACGACAGTTTACCATTTCATCAGAGCGCCCTGGTTAGGTCTCTTGGGATTATTGTCCAAGAGAAAGCTGCCTAAGGCAATACTGGCTACCATACTCAGCTTGTGGGCATTACCGGTAATCACATGGCATCTCAGAAAACTACTTGTAGTCGGTTTATTGACACCATCACTTACGTTTTTATATTATTGAGGAGCTAGTATCAGAAGCCTTTGCCTCCATTTTGAACTTGTCGTCTGCTCTCCTCTCTCTGGTGGTGGAACTATGAACCTCTTTGTCAAATTATTTACCGGTGGGATTTTAAAGTTCATAACTTTGGTTCTTATTTTTCCAAATTAAGAAGTCCTCCCACATTGTCACTTTTTTTTTTGATTTATCACTTCTTTTAATAATTTTGGATTTGGGTCAATGTCATGGTTTTTGTTCCAAAAATGAAATGCTACTGCTGAATTTTCTTCTTGCTCTTTGACTCTGGTTTTTAGGTTTGTTTTAGTTTGGTCTATGTAGCATTGTTCACAATTCTTACAACTTATTTGGTATATTCTGGATCGTGTTAATTGATGGGATTTCATCTTTTGTTTTTTGAATTTAACAATTTTAAACTTGAGCATCTATTAGTAGGTGCCAAGTGATATTTTGTTCCTTAAAGATCTTTTTGAATTTATTAAATGTTCTTGGATGGTAAGCGAATCCACTGAATATGCTGTTGCTTTCTTTTTCCTTAGCAAATGTGGTTGCTTCCTTAATGATGGTTTTCTGTAGTTTAACCTTAAATACCAGACTTTTGTTGTATCCATTTTCTTCTGCTATGTGTAGTCTTCTGCTATGTCTAGTCTTTCAGGTTACCCCACACACAGTTAGATCAGGGGAGCGAGAGGGCCACATACCAGCACTAATCACTCTATCTTCAAACACTTCCTTAATTTCCTTTCATGGAGGTGTTAAAAACAGTACTGTTGTAATAAATTAAATTTAAGGGTGAGTCGATTAATGACACTAAACTACACTTACTTTTAATTAAATTTAAAGGGAGTCAATTAATGACACTAAACAACACTCACTTTTAAATTTTCCCAGAACATGTTTCAGAGACGATTTGCCTCCATTGTCAACCGGACATCGACTGGTTCTCAGTGGTGTAGCTGGCGATATATTGTCAGAGGTCTCTCTCATGGTGGTTTGAGGAACTTGCTAAATTTGACTACAGTCACAGCATTCAATTTGATATATAACAGAGTTTTTGTTAGATGGAATGGATCTTTGATGTTTGAGCAAATTAGGTTTTTTAAGGAGAAATGGTTGACTCGTGCTAGTTTAATGTTTTGTTTTTGAAGACTTTTTTGAATTTATCAAAGGCCCATGGATGGTAAGTGACTTTTTTCAAAATCATATTAGTTTCTGTAGCTGAGAGGGTTGTGGTTTCCTTTATTAGCTTCTTCTTTTTTGCTAAGTTCACTTTTTTGTCTACTAATGAATTGGGAAAGTCATCTTTTTGTGCTATTTCAATAATTTTGTTGTATTCTGTTTTGTATTCTTCTGCTGTGAGAGAGATGTTGACCAGTCTGTGTGCTAAACTACTGAAGATTGCCTGTTTGTGGGATCTTGGGTTGTAGCCATTAGCTTTTATGTAGTTGTCTGTCTGTGTTGGTTTTCTGTAAATGCCAAAGTTTAGTCTGTTTTTATTTCTCATTATTTTTAGATTTTAAAAAATGGTAAATACTCATGTTTTTCTATTTCTACAGTGAACTTGATGCTTTTTTCTTGGATATTTAAAAGTTTTAGTACATCACTGATGTGTTTTTTTGGTACTATTGCAAAGATGTCATCTACATATCGTTGCCAGAGTTTGAACATCCAAGGGAAACCTTTGGTGATCCTTATTTCTAATGCACTCATGTACAGATCGGCCAGGAAGGGTGATAAGGGGATTGCCCATTGCTAAACCTGAAGTTTAGTGGAAATATTTTGTTTCAAACTTAGGGGGAACCATGCTTCATTGGAAAAAAAAAAAAAAAAACAGAAGCTGTGGATCAATTCACTGATGAAAGAAACCATTCCAGAACATATTTGTGCTACTGGGTCACCTTGTTTTAACCCTTACCGGTCGAATACGCTTGTAAAAATTTTCGCCAGCTGGTCGTAGGGATTTCCACATTCCTGTGCGAGGGATTTCTAAAGGAAATGTTTGTGCAACAAGGACGTAAGTGGGCTGACCTTGCATCCCTGAGAGTCAGGTAGATGGAGGGAACATACAATGCGGTAAATCTTCTCATGCAGTTTTTAACCCATGCGTAAATATTAAGAGAAACTAAGATAAAATTTTACTCACATGTTTCTGAGGCAAACGGTGCTCGGTGATATCCTTTGAAAATCAAGAATTGTTTGTCACTGCACTGTAATGTTTAACTCATTTATGTCCATATGTAAAACTATATAAATTGCACGTTTGTAAATGTTCGAAAACACACAAAACAATCCTTGAAGAACCAATGTTTTTGTATGTCACTGCAGTGTAATTTTGGTCAATTTTAACGCATGTATATTTATACATATAAATGGTTCGCTTTTTTAAATATATGTGAACACTAAATATGGGAGATAAATACTGTAAAGGAACTGAGGAAATGATGAACTTCCTTAGTTGTGTTTATATTCCTGTAAGGTATGATACCGTTCGAAACATTCGTCGGGACACACAGCAGGATGGTTTGAACATGTTTTGCAGTAATAATATGTTTCCTTTCTTGCTCCTTTTACCTTCCTGTTGCTGCAGACAATGCAGTCTTTGTGTTTCTTATTTTCAAAGTGGTGTATGAAGTGATTGGTCTAGTTTAGTTGTTCTTCTGTTTCCGCTGTACCGGGGTGACACCTCTTCCTTGGATTTCTAATATTTCCTACTAAACTTTGAACTAGAGATTAGCGAAACTGAAGGTGGCTCATTATCTTGTTGCTGGATTGCATATTTTGTTTGTGGCAGCTGTAAAGGATATACGAATATACGATGCTCACTTCAAAACACCAAAAGAACAATTTTCTCCACCATTTAAAGGTTTTCATAAAAATGCATATGTTGCACAGTAATGGTCATTTCGGTCAACCTCGCCCATGTTCTTAGTGTAATTTAACACAAAAAGTGGTTTCATTATGTCTTTTTCTAGTCCTCCTTTTTGAATTGTGCTAACCTTCTCCATCGAAGTGTCGTGATAAGTGGAAATCATAACAGGTCTCTCATTTTCCCTAAAATGAGAACTTCATCTTTGCGAAAACCAGACACATCCCCACTCTTCAACTTCTTGAAGGCTCCTTGCCTTACAGGTTGTGGGTTCCCAGCTCTGCCTGCAATTATTGTCCCTGTTGAATAACATTGGCGCTGATAAAGTTCTTGTGCCAGATCAACGCTACTATAATAACGATCTGTGAATAAATGATACCCTTTTGTGTCATTTGTACATTTCTGAAGGCGTGATATTAGAGACAACACAATCCTGGTTGTGAAACTTTTATTTTCAAAAGGTAAACTGCATACATCGGGGGTAATTTTGCCATAATATGGGATAATACTATGAATATAGCCTGTTGCAGTGTCAGCTAAAACAAACAAATGAAGTCCCCACTTTGTAGGCTTCTTAGGGTTATATGTTTTAAAAATTATATGTCCTTTAAAACCAACAGTAGATTCATCTATGGCAAATTCAAAACAAATTAAAATACTTTTTAATGGATAAATGATTGTACAAAGTTGATGATCTGTAAAAATGTTTTTATACTGTTTATATTTTGCTCTATATCCTATAATTGTAAACATTTAGATTGTAATTGACAATGTCAGAAACTGTTTTGCAGTCTATTGACAAATAAATAAAAAAATTTATAAAAAAAATGTTTTGACCAGGTACAAAATGCTGCTAGAATTTTTTTTCTATATGTTCAACAACTCCATGAACTTTTCTAGTCCGCCGCAGTACTGCATTTGTTTCATTTACTGCGTCATTTCCCACATGAAGCATCCAAAATATTTGGAAGAAACGATCCCTAGCCATTACATCATGAAAAATTTTTATTTCAGTCTTCCAGTCTGAAGAAAAATAATCTTTTATTTCTGGCATTGGTACCATACCCATATTAATTATCATGCTCAAAAAGGCTTTCATTTCGCTTAAAGTAACACTGGTCCATTTCAGCCAAATAGAACGAGGGCTTATTTCCATTTTTGAGATTTTTTCTGCTGTATATCTATTTGTTTCGGCAACTATTTCACTAATGAGTTCATTATCAAAAAGCAAAGAAAAATGGTCATATGGAGTGGCATCATAACTCAAATTTACCCTAGGGCCTGAATTTTTGCTAAAGTTATGCTTTGCAGGCGTTAAATCATTCACGCATTTCATACCACCCATCTCCGTCGGCCTGGCTATTGCAAATACCGGTACCAACTGCACTTAGCCTGTTGTTGTCCTCACAGTCACTGGGTGTGCTACTTGAAGCAGAACTCGCAATTTCAGCTTCTTCCGCAAAATCCAAATTGTCATCACTGTTATCATTTAGCACTTCCTGTAGAAGATGCCCCAAAGCTTCATCATCAATCCATGATGAAGTTCAAAAACAACTATTTTCATTTCCCTCTAGAAACACTATGAATTGAAATTTACTCACTAGAGGGCACATTAGGACGGATGTACTAGTTTGTACTACTAGTTCGTGCCGCCCTCTGGGAAAATATCTTCGCAGTTCAGTAAAAAAAAAAAAAAAAAAAAAAAAAAAAAAAAAAAAAAAAAAAAAAACAACAACCTTGTAAATACTCTCCCAACGCTGTCGACTATATGTCGACATACGACCGCAGCAGCCAGCCTACCCTGTCAACATCTGGTCGACATCCGACTGGAAAGGGTTAAAGCATAGACTCTTATACACTTATAGGGTTTTAATTGTAATAATTTAGTTGCTTTTTGTGCAGTAGACTCCGAAATTCCCATCTGTTGTGCTAATTTTGGGATGGATTTGGTTGGTGAACGTTCAAAACACACGCTTAAGTTGTCTAATTGTACATCTGGAAGGAGGCACTTCAACATGGAATGTCTGTCGCGAGGCATTGTTGCGACGGGTGCAGCCGGCATGCTCAAAGAGACAGACAGTGTATCGCGGAAATAAAAGCTTGCCGAAACAGAGAAAGAGTCAGACAGATGTCTGGAAGGTTTGTCTTTCTAGTGCTGTCTTGATTGTTACAGAACGTTCCACTAATTTCTAGAACGATGAGTGGAGGTATAAAGGAAGCTGTGGCGAGTTTGTCAGGGGACAGTCGTGATTGGACTCGATAATTGTGCATGCAGCTGTGATGTGAAAGTGAACTTCTTTGTTTGTGGTCGTGTGGCAGACGACCTTGAAGGTTGTATTTGTGTATGTTATGCAATTCTGCTACTGCCATGGGCTGTACAAACTTTCTACAGAAATAAAGAGCATTTTGAATTTCTGCAAACTCAACTTTTAATTTTCCGAACCCACAAAGCCACAATGTACTGTGTGCGAACATGGCTTGGTGATTCCTATTTATAATACATTGCTCTAGAGTCAAGCGTTGGAAAATACTGCCAAGTAGTGTTCATTGCTAGCCCCTGCGTACAGCATTTGGTAGTGGAGGAATTCAGTAAGGTCAATGGGAGAGCTGATGCGCCGTGTGCCCTGTTAGGTTTAAATGAAGAACCCTGTATATGTCTGACATTTTTACATACACTGAACTGCCCAGTAATTTTAAGCAATATCAATGAAGCACAGAATATATAGACTTCTGGTCTGGCATTGCCATTTTGGGGGCAGGACAAACTGTGTTCTGCAATATTCACTGCCAAACTACATGAGTGTAAGGTGAGAATGAATTCTATAAGTCTAATAAAGCCATAAACAGTACTGTCTTTCAGAAATTATGTTGGTAGCACTTCACTTTTAGAAAATATTGTATATCATTGTTATTTGAATCAGTGTTTATGTAAAAAACTCACACATCAAAAAAGCTATTTGTAGTCAGTTTATTGACACTTCATCACTTACATTTTTAAATTATCAAGGGACTAGTTTTGGAAGCCCTTGCCTCCATTTTCAACCTCTCTCCAAAACGTAATTGACGAAGTGTCAACAAACCGACTACAAATAGTTTTTCTGATTAATTTTGACGACACTGTTACTAAATTCCTCCAATCACGCATAACTCACACATACTTACATAATTACATATTTATTGATGTATGTGTTTCATGGATCTTTGAAATATTCCGCTTTGCTTGAGTCATCATCAGAACTGTCTTCTTCGCTGTCGGAATGTATCGTAGGCCACGTCAAACCTTCTCCTATTGGCTTATGGGCTGATGGGAGCAGTATGTGTCTCCAACTTCGTCCCCTCACCATACCAAGAAACAACTTCCAGTTTTTCTTTTTTCCAAAATCATATGGGTTTATGTACACCTGGAGACAAGAATCAATGAACAAAGTGCTTAAAGTGCCTCATGTTTTTGTAACTGAGGTGTAAGTCATTGTTAAAAATCTTCCTTACTGGACAATAACTACTGGTATTGTAGTCCTGGTGCCTACTAAACTTCAAAAATAAGAATTAGTTACTTTTTATTTATCTCCTGTCTCTTGGCCGAAAAAGTGTTCATGTAAACAGTCATACAAAAAGAAAAGAACAAGAGAAGAAGCACACAAAAAAGAAATGCTTGATAATAAGTAAGATCTATGGAAATGAAATACATAAGTAAAGAACTTTTAAAAAGATTTTAAAAACAAAGAAATAACATTATATGTGAATGAATAGACTTTAAAGTAGAGTTAATTTCCTTTCATTGAAGTGTTGAAAACAGTGTTGTTGTAATAAATTAAATTTAAAGGAGAGTCAATTAATGACACTACAGTCCGGCCGCTCTATCTCCGGCTCTGACAGTTCTCGAGAGGGGGAAGCACGTTGTTGCCAGTTCTTTAGCGGGAATTTCATGCAGAGGAACATGTGCATTTTAAATATTTCACGCATTTGCAGATCATAACTTCGTAAATGTATGTGGACAACGTGTATATACATGATCCCAGAATAATTGAATATGGAGACAATATACCATTTACTGGAAAAGAAATAACAAAATGCTACTTCGCACGAGTGAGAAATTCCTTTCTCATATAATATTGATATACATGTTGCCTTATAGCATCCTTTTGAAAAGCATCAAGTGAAGCTTTAAGGCTGCCTCGTTGCCTTTGCTTTCCCTGTGTATGCAAACTGCAGACAGTGAACTTAAATCAGCTGGCACTTTTCCTTGGTCACATTCTTCCCACCTTCAAGGCGTCACAAGCTGTGTCCAGCACCTTGGTAACAGGTAGAAGAAGTCCACCACTGTCCCGCTCCTTCTCGAAGTACTCACGTAGCCACGGCTTTGGCTCTTATAAGAGCCAATTTTTTTTTTGAATTCTGACGAACCAGTAGCCATATCACTATAACAGCGATAATAATAATAAGGCTTACAGACGCTACAAATTGGAATTCACGCACACCCAAAAAATTAAACAAACCACCAGCGCGGGATCCAAAAGCAACTAAAAGCCACGTGGTCCACAAAAAAATTGCAGCGGCAACACGGTGCTGGATTTGCAAGTCATGCCTAGCAGCGACAACGCTGATTGGCGCTAGCAGACAGTTTTAACTTCCTGACCACAACACCAGATGTACAGACTCTCAGTACCACCAACAGAAGCAGTTGGTGTGCGTGAAAGGTGTGAACGAAATATTCGAATAGAGTAATGTTGTAAAGAATATCTTGCACGATAATGAAATTGCAAGTTGGATTTCAATGTTTTGAAGCTAATACAGTCCTATACTCTCATTACAAAGATAATCCTTATGACATGTTTTCAATTACTCATTATTATATGTTGGTACTATTAACCTTCCCCCTCCACCTCCTGCAGCTGCTATACGTCAGAGCCGGAGATAGAGCGGCCGAACTGTAAACAACACTTTTAAATTTCCCGGAACATCTTTCAGAGGTTACTTTCCTCCATTGTCAACCGGAGACCAATTGGTTCTCTGTGGTGTAGCTGGCAATATTTTGTCATAGGTCTCCTATGGTGGTGGTTTGAGAAACCTGCTGAACAAATCTTTCTAGGGGATGTCGAAATTAGCTTGTTTCTATTTTTTGAAATGAAAATTTGTTTCCCTGTTCTTGTTTGTCTGTTGTGTGTTTTAGTAGTTTTGATTCTGGATTTATGTTGTGGTTTTTTCCCAAAAATGCATGGCAACTGCTGATTTTTCTAATTGTTTGTATTTTATGTTCCTAAAGTGTTCCTTTACTCTTATTTCTAAATTTCTTTTGTTTTTCAATATACATTTGACTACAGTCACAATGGATAAATCTGAACTGAAAAAATAGAAGAAATATTGACAGTGATTATGAAGCCATTAACAAAAATCCTCTAACAACTTGCATATAAGCATTTGAAAAAACCATAGCAAAATCCACTTAACAATACAGTTACATAGCAAAATCCACTTAACAATACAGTTAAACCGGATAACCCAACCTTACCTAGACTTTATGGCTTACCCAAAATACACAAACCATCCACAACAATGAGACCTATAGTTGGTAGTATAAATTCACCAACATACAAACTTGCAAAGTGGCTAATAAATAAATTCAACTCATTTCCAAAATTCGAAGTGGGCCACTCGACATGCCTCCTGGTGTGGTTGAAGACTGTAGGGCACCCATTGGGCACACACTTTGAGCAAGAGCAGTTGTTCCTTTATGATGTTGTGAACACTTCCAACGCTCAATTCAATTGAAGGGAATTATATTTTATAACAAACTGCCAGATTATTTAAAACATTAACTGGAAATAGCTTCAAAAAGGAATTAAAACTGTATTTAATAGAAAGATGTATATATAGAACTGATGAATTATACTGGAATGTAAAAAAAAAAAAAAAAAAAAAAAAAAAACAGTTTCATGAATTGTATATTTTTTATGTAAATTATATTTTGTAAATAATGATTGTTATTTGAAATTAGACTGTGATGATGCTTGAAACATATGTATGTATATCGAGATTTAACTGTATTGGAACACCACAGTGAAGCGAAAAATTATTAAATTTTAGATGAGTCGTATTTTTTACACATCTGCTTCACTTTCGTACCTATTTTAGATTAGCGGATCTAGCTTCAGTCGCATAAGAGCCGTAGATGCAAACGATGATTTGCAAAACATGTCCTCAAAATAGGTACGAAAGTGAAGCAGATGTGTAATAAATACGACTCATTTAAAAATTAATATGTATGTCTATAGGCAAATAAAAATTATTATTATTATTATTATTATTTTTATTATTATTATTATTATTATTATTATTATTATTATTATTATTATTATTATTATTATTATTATTATTATTATTATTATGATTATTACTATTATTATTATTATTATGATTATTACTATTATTATTATTACTATTATTATTATTATTATTATTATTATTATTATTATTATTATTATTATTATTATTATTATTATCATCATCATCATCAATCCGACTTCAGCGGCTATGGCTTTCACTGTCACTCAGCAGTGCTGGGTAATGAGTGCATCAACCAATTGGACGATGTCATCGATAATGCAGTGTGGTGCTCCAGAGCATGCATCATCGTCTAATGACACCCGTCCTCCCCTGAAGCACTTATGCCACACCTTGACCCTTGCAAGGGACATGCAGTGTTTGCCGTTCACTTGTGACATTCGTCAATGAATGTCCATTCCCCCTTCTCCTTCCGCTGTCAGAAAACAAACTTCTTTGCTCTTCTTTTGATGTCTCCATTTGACTGTTTGCAGTGCGAGTGGCAGCGTTGGACAATTAATGCATGCTGCTGCCAGGTTTGTCTAGTCACGTGACATGCATACATGCCCTCTAGTGATGGGCTGTAAACTTCCACTCTCTGGTTGGAACAACAATTGGTACACATGCCACGATATTACCATCCTGTCACTGGTTTGCGCATACCAGACGCCAGCTCATTTCTTTTTGAATGCCCCTTATAAGTTTCGGATGGATAAAATGGGAATTGAAAGCCAGCATGGAAGGATGGGAAATAAAAAAGGCAGTAAGCTTCTGCTGTCTCGGTTTAGTGTATCGCTTATCTCATATCCGCTTTAACACTAGACGTTCATTTGTCTTGACTCTCGAAATAAAACATCAATTTCCCTATGTTTGTTACTGCTTGTGTGTGGGTCATAACCACAGCTGGTTCATCAACACTGTCTCAATCTGAAAAAACACATACACTGTATGTACTGTAATAGTCTTAAGTATTTGTACTGTACTACAAACTAGTCGGTAGTAAAAAAGACAGCGAGCTTCTACTGTCTCAGTTTAGTGTATCACTTATCTCATATCCGCTTTAACACTAAAAGTTAATTTGTCTTGACTCTCGAAGTAAAGTATCACACACACCAGGCAACAACTTTATCAAAGTTTCTCTTACAACCTGGTCCCAAGTAGGCGAGGTGAGTGCAATGAATTCGTCTGCGGCCAAGAGAATTTGAGTAATGTACTTATTGAGAATAGCAATTTATCGTCTGTAAAACAAAGTCTTCATTTACTACAAAACAACATAATTTTGTTTTTCAAAAATTTTCCAGGCTAATGAGATTTTACTGTACATCTGAAGTCAGAGATGCCTTATGCATCACAACACAGTGCATTCAATTCAGTCTCCTCCAACAATCATCAATGTCATGATTTTCGGACCAAAAATGAGCTGCTATTGCGGACTTTTCGGTACTTTTGTATCTTAGGTGCCTGAAATGTTCTTTCTTCCTAGTACCTATGTAAATTTTTTCAAAGTCTTTACACTCTATTCTGTAAATCCTGATAGATAGTACCAAAACAGAGGGAGCTCGTCATCTGGAAGAAAATATACATCGAAAAGCATAAAAACCAACCAATGAACTTCAAAATCCTGCCAGAAGACAACCCCACATTTAAATTCATAACAAAATCAACAGATGGCAGCAGCAATGACAGAACTACCCACACCAATGGATCAAGCTTTAGTAGCAATAGAGCTGATGATGCAAACGATAGTTCACAAAACATGTCCTCAATATAGGTACATAAGTGAAGCCGATGTGTAATAAATACGACTCATCTATAATTTAATAATTAACAAAGATGTTGCCTAACCTTCTTTTGCTCAGCCAATCTCTTGGTTTCTGCCTTATTGATATTTGCTTCAATACTTGTCTCTCCTCGTCCAATGAGTCGTGCATGCCAGAGTGTTAAAGAGCCTAGAGCCACCAGCACACCTGAAACAATAACAACACTACTTCAGTCATGGTAGTTACTTCATCTTTATGCTCTAGTGTCCAACTATGTTTACTAACCAGTGTTAATAAGAGCCATATAGATGATACAGCTTTGTCGCAATGTGCGTCCAGCCTCTGACTGTGATGTTTCAGTTACAGACAGGTTGACAAACATTTCTGTCTGTAACAAAAAGTTAATATACATTAACATTTGTGGCTGTTTCACCATCACTTTTAAAAGTTACCTGCAAACTGAAAAGTGGAAGAAACCTTTCAATGATTATATCAGGTAATAAATAACTATTTAAAACTTCAGTACAAACTTGAAGGGCCAGCTGACATTACACTAAACCATTATACAATGAGATGAAACTCAGCCCAAGAAAAGGATCTGGTGTAAACAAGTGCCAAAGCACAAATTTCAAGTGAATGAAAATGATTCATTACAACACAGCATCATTTTCTACTTCAAGAATAAAAAAGTGAACAAGTTATGACAAATATACCTGAAGTTAACAGAAAACTTACCTGATATTATATCATGACATATTTGTAACTCACTTACATACGAGGTGTGATCAAAAAGTTTCAAGAATGGCTTCACTGCAATACTGACACTGAGATCTCTTTAATTCTTACATACTGTACGGCAGTGTTCCTTCTTGATAAATAGGGGAGATCACGTGACTTTCTGTGACCTTCCAGTGGCGAGGTATAAGCTCTGAAGTGAACACATGTTTTGCATGCACTGCAATTTTTCCGCATAGCAAAACTGTCAGTTTACGAAGAACAAAGACTGAACATCAGACTTTGCTTTTTACTTAGTAAAACTGCAACAGAAGCCTAGGAAATGTTAAGAACAGCTTATGGGGAGGACGTTATGGACAAAACTCAAGCATTTCAGTGGTTTTCGAAATTTAAAAGTGGTGTGACATGCAGATCGTTTGGGGCGACCCTGTTCCGGCAAAACAGATGAAAATATCTATCAGGTAAGGGAAATGGTCTTAAATGGTAGGCGCATTACAATAAGAGAACTTTCTGACTCATTAGGAGTCTCCTTTGGAAGTTGTTGTTTTGTAATTTACATCCTTCAACGTTAAGTCACATCGGACGATGAATGAAATGATGCTCAAATGAGCCCAGGGTCCACAGAGCTTAGAGTTACCCGACATTCGTCTTTCAGGATAAGGGAAAACCTTATCCAGGTAACTCATGCTGACTGAGATTCGAACTCGGGACCTCTTGAATGTGAGGCAGACATGCTACACCACGCTACCAAGGCGGGCACCTTTGGAAGTATTCAAAGCATTTTGGACATGAGAAAAATTGCTGCCAAGTTCACGCCCTGCTTGCTTTCAAATGACCAAAAGGTAAGTTGTGTGATTTCCTGCACAGATCTTAAACAACAGCTTCAAAATGATCCACAGTTTATAGAGAAACTTATTATTGGTGATGAAACATGAATTTATATACACAATCCAGAAACGAAGCAACAATCTTGACAACTGAACAGTCCTTCATCTCCACACCCAAAAAAGGCCAGGAAAGTTCCATCGAAAGTGAAGTCAATGATGATTGTGTTTTTTTGACATTAAGGCATTGTACATAAGGAATTTGTGCCATAGAATCAAATAGTAAATCAAAATAGCTACGAAAGTGAAGCAGATGTGTAATAAATACGACTCATCTAAAAATTAATAGTAAATCAAGTGTTCTACAAAAAAGTGCTACAAAGATTAAGGGAGAATGTGCGACACAAACAGCCGGAGGAATGCAGGAGTAATGATTGGTTCCTGCATCATGACAATGCACCTGGGCAGAAAGCCCTTAATGTTCGCCAATTATTTGATAAAAATAATAATAATAATAATTTATTTTCATCCATAATAACACTTACATGTTGTCGGATACGTCAAAATAAACAGTTATATACATTTAATTACAATTCGTCCAGTCTATACAAGCATTTTTGTATTAGAAACTTGTTTAGTTCGTTTTTAAATAATTTACCTTTTTTTGTTTTTAGTGAATTTGGTAGTTTATTAAATAATAATTTTCCCATTATTAAGGGATCTTTATCTGTTGACTTCTTATTTAAAGTTATTCTGTGGTAATTATTTTGTGTCCTTGTTTCATGTTTGTGACAATGTTTATTTAAGTTACCCATTTCATCCTTGCTAATTACAAACATTATTACTTTAAAAACGTATAGAGATACTACTGTTAGGATTTTGTTTTCTACAAAAACATTTCTACATGATTCTCTTCTATTTACCTTATATATACATCTTACACATTTTTTCTGCAGAACTAGCAATCTGTTCATGTTAGTCATACAAGTGCTTCCCCATATCTCAACTGCATATTGTAGATGTGAATGTATTATTCCATAATAAGTTAGTTTCAGATATTCAGAATTTAGATATTTAGTTAGGTTCCTTAATAAATATAGATTTGTACTTATCTTTTTACATATATAGTCGATATGGTGTCTGAATGTTAGGTTTTCATGAATAATCACTCCTAAGAATTTTATCTTATCTAATTGCTCGATTTGTTCACCATTTATGTTTATATTAATAGGATTACTACTATACCTGTTATTGCGGTGTTGGAACATGACTGTTTTTGTTTTTTGAAGATTTACTTTCAAGCTATTGTTTGTAAGATAATTATAGATAATTTGCGTTTCTGTAGTTATTATTTTCTCCATTCCAGGATGAATACTGTTCCCCATCCCGCTTATTCTCCAAATTTGGCACCAGTAAACTTTTTTCTTTTCCCACAGCTTAAAATGTGGCTCTGAGGACCCCATTTTGAGGAAATCACAAATCGCAGAAACACTGTGACAAATGTATCAACTCCCAAGAAGACTACTTCGAGGGTGACAGTGCAGAATAGACAAAAACAAACTGTTGTGTAGTATTCATTATGTCATTCTGGAAACTTTTTGATCACACCTTGTATGAGTGAATGTTGTACATTCAATCATGTGTATGTATTAATTAAATTATAGATGAGTCATATTTTTTACACATCAGCTTCACTTATGTACCTACATTGAGGACATGTTTCGCAAACTATTATAAACATCATCAGCTCTACTGTGACTCTGATGATGCGAACAATAGTTCATAAAACATGTCCTCCATATAGGTACGTAAGGGAAGCTGAGTGTAAAAAATATGACTCATCTATAATTTAATTAAGTTTTGTTTCACTGTGGTGTTCCAATAAAGTAAAATTTAGATATATGTGTATGTATGCCGCTAACGCTCTGGAGTCAACATTGAAGTCATTCTCCTTCAGGCACCAAATACTTAGAAGTTATACCATGATAATTTTGTAAAGCTGTACAGTTTTGTACATGTTCTATATCTTGAGAGCACAAGACTCAATTTGGAGAAGTTAGTACAGTATGCGCAAGTTATCTTGAACGTTCGTCTCCAAAGTCCTCACTCGGTAGGTTTCGGCTAACTCCGTAAACACAGATGACAACTTAGAAACATGAAATGTGCTATACTAATACACTACACTAGTACACTCTGACATCTAGTGACTAATATGCTAAGCTTTTACATGCGCTCTTTGTTTTCTATGTGCATTCGTTTTGTGCAAGTTTGAGGTTAATTACTACAGCTTAACCAGTTTGTAATTATGGTTGAGGGCACAACAAATTCATCATCATATGTGCCTTCCGAGCAATGAACTCCGACTCGGAAACATGCATGTACAGTCCTGCATAGTGATGGCTGCAAAATAATAGTGAAAGTTGCAGAAAGTTGCGATATAGAAAAGGATAACAACCAGCTAATGTTCCCACTCAGCAAATCCATAGAACGAGCTGCTGCTTACACAGGAAAAAGCGTCAGCACTGTCAGGCATATTAAATCGTTTTGTACATCTCATCCCAATGAATCTCCAAAAACACCAGGAAAAAGCAGGTAAGGCTGTGATCTGTGTATGGTAATAACTAATAGTGATGTTTTCTTTCTTTCCTCTTCTCCCTTCAATCCTTTCCTTTTTGGCTTCCTCCTTTTCCTTACATCTTTCTTTTACTCTTGCTCTGAGCCCTTTGTATATTTCTACATAGCTTTCTATTTCCCTCCATTACCAAAGCTACACCGGTATTTAATAGAGGCCAACAAACCTAGGAGCAAGACTTACCTATGTTGTGGATGTTATGGCTCTTGAAAGGGGACACACTATTATTCGTCTACCTCCGTATAACTGCGATCTGAATGCAATCGAACTGGCGTGGGCAAAAATAAAGAACGTTTTCAGAGGACACAACGTTACTGGTGATATGTCAGCCACCAATCTGCAGAAACTTTCTATAGAAGCATTCTCTTCTGTAACTGCAACGGATTGGGAAGGATACTGCAAGATGATCCAAGAGCTGGAAATGAAATATTGGAGAAATAATGGAGTAATAGAAAATGCGAATGATGAAATTATCATCAACACATCAGAGGATACTAGCGATGAAACTGATGCAGTGGACTCAGAAATCAGAGAATCACAAACCGAATGAGTGAGTATTTATAGCTGTCATAATGTTTGTTTACTGTTTTGATGTGTTTCATAAATAGTAAGTATATAAATATACAGCTTATCAGATCGAGTTCAATTTAATGTTTGTCCACAGATCTCACACTTGCAGAGAAATATCCTTGCTTATCTTACAATCTATTTTGCTGAACTGTGTTTTTCAAGGTTGACTACACTGCAGAAACAAAAGAGTGTTAGCTCTCGCAACTTCCCCTCTGCCCGCACTACACCGTAAAAATTCAGCTCTCAACTTATCTTGCGCGTACTGTACAGACATGTTTTCCTAGGCAATCATGTCTTCATCATCGCAACAGTAGATTTACGGGGCAATTCCGGAATTACAGAGGGATTTTTATATTTCTATATATATTTTTATATTTTGGTTATCATTTTCTTTAGTTAGTCCAGATTTAATTGTCATTAACCTTTTTCTTTATAATCCTTTTGATTGACTCATATATCAGCCATTTTATTTCCCTGAACTCCACAATGGGCTGAAATCCATTGCAAAACTGTGTTTTCCAAGTTTTTTAATGGTCTGGATTATATTTTATATTTCTAGAATTTTGTCCACATTTGGATAGAATGTGGGTGCTAGAGCCTGAATAGCTGCTTTGGAATCAAACAAAATAACAATATTCTTGCATCATTGCAGTCAAATAAGAATACTTTGGATTCATTCAATTCTGCTGGCACCATGTGTGAGGAATGACACAATATAACATGTTTACATGCGTAGTAAATTTAGAACTGTTGAAACAGTAAATAACACTTACCACGGGAATAAGTACTGAGTTGTTGAAGCGTACAGGATGTCCCTCAATGACTACATCATCATCCTCTTCTTCATCTTCGAGCCATATTTCTGTATATGCCAGCTCGAAGCCAAAGACAATAAGGAACAGCACACCAACACACATGTAAGCCATATACATGAAAAAATATCTGTGATTGTAATGGCCAATACAGTTGTTGAGCCAAGCTAAACATCTCTGTTAAGTTTCATATTTTACTAATAAGCTTTTGTGTAACTTGATCAAGAGAATAACTGATGCAACTTTAACCAAAGAAGAAAAATTAACCTGCATCGTTCTCAAAAAGGTCAAATGACATATGATATGGGCTCTTACATTAAAAATGCAATAAACTGCAAATTAAAAGAAGAGATTACACAGGAGAGCAAGTCAGTAATGACTCAAAAAGCATGTATTGGGAAAACTAACAGAAACATGCACTTGAACTCCTAGCCAGTTAAACAGATAATTTGAAACTGATGTTTTAAAGAATTCATCATCTTTGTTATCAGGATAAACTAATGGAAATGGAAGTCCCCCTCGTATAAAACAATGTGAAATTGACAACAGGATGTTAAGACATGTATCACTGATGCCCATGACAAACATAGCTGCAGACCTGAATTGCAATTAATATTAGTTACTTCAGATAAGATGGCAATCTGTTTACCTGGCAAGAAGTGGTCAGCCATTATGTCATCAAAAAGTTTGCAAAAGTTTTCTATTGCAAATACTGTTTTTGCATTCTAGGCTCTTCTTTAGAACATGTCCTGTAAGAAATTTTGTCTAAGTCCAACACCCACGAGGCACCCACGAGGACTGACGGAACCTGCCGAAGTGACATGCGCTGACGTCAAAAGTGGCATGCGCCGACATCAATAGCAGACAACTTTCAACACTGCCGTCATTGATCCAACAACTACACTACTTTTTGTTGCAATGCCGGGTCTTCCCTAATCTACATTTAAAAAAGAATCATCTGAAATGACTTAACGTTGGAGGATGTAAATCACTCAAAAAAAATATACATATATACAACAACAATAATAATAAAAGTAAATAAATAAAAACTAAAGCTGTAGTCAACATTTAAACAATACCGGGTATTTTTTGTTGATGTAGGACGGCATCACACTCCCAGCCCAACATTCTTGTTCTTAAACTTTCATCATACAGAAACTGCATACACATAAAGGCGCAAGATCAATAAAACTTCCACCTAATAACTTTATTTACTGAATGCCAGGGTCCTGGTGGAATATTCATTTTCAGATTTTACAGTTGAGCTGCTACCTTCCTAACAATGGCACATGTACTGTACACCAGTGAAGTTTCGAACATCTACAAAATAGATGCTTGGGGTGTTGGTCTAAAGGTCAGATTTTACAGTTGAGCTACTACCTTCCTAACAATGGCACATGTACTGTACACCAGTGAAGCTTTGAACATCTGCAAAATAGATGCTTGGGGTGTTGGTCTAAAGGTTGGCTTACACCAATAACCGTGTCAGGAGCACTACAACTGCATGGCCACTTTGTCAGGTTCTGTCAGCCCTCGTGCGTGCCTCCAATGTTGGACAAAATTTCTTACAGGACATGTTCTAAAGAATATCTGCATTTTCATACTTTCTGTTTATTTTTATATAACTTCTACAAAGTATTCATACGAAAGCTTTTTTTTCTATTTACTTCATGTTAAACAAAATAAATACATGTACAAATTGTTAAATTACACACTTCATTGTTTGTATGGCATAGATAAAGGAAACTGGATCAGTACTGACATTAGTGATATTTGGAGGACTAAAAGTGATTTCCAAATTAATTTATAAAACTATTTGTAGCTGCTTTTTAACATTTTGTCACATACATTTTAAGTTTGTGAGATCTAGTTTCGGAAGCTATTGCTTCCATTTTCAACCTCAAAGATCCGACTACTGCCTGTCTTTTGTATTTAATATGGAAATATAAGGACTGAGCAATAAACTTTGCAATCCCATAATATGATAATGAAGTTCATAGTTCAACCACCAGAGAGAAGACTGCAGGCAACAACAGAGACAGTCAGACCTTCGAGGTTGAAAATAGAAGCAATAGCTTCCAAAACTAGTCCCTCAAAAAATTAAAATACAAGTGACATAGTGTTAAAACCGTCTACAAATAGTTGCATAAATTAGAATTGAGATATAGATTGAGTCAACCATAGAACTGAGGATAGGGAAGAAGTTTCCAGACACTAGTCTTCATAAAAAATTGTAAGTGGAGAAAAGTATATACAAGATGGACTCATTTGCCTAATTTTAATAAAATTGAGATGTTTAAGAGTAGGCTCTGTATACTCATCCTGATATTCCATGCTCTTTGTTGCAATCATGACAAACAATAAAAATCTACTGGACTTTATAAAGTACAGTAAAATGTTGTTCACCTGGACAAGTTTTTTAAAAAAAAGTTGTTTAGCATAATAAATAAACATTTATTTTACAGACGGTAAATTGGTATTCTCAGTAGGTGGATTACAGGAACTACCTTGCTGGTGACTCAATCCTCTTCTACCCCTAGCTGTGCCTTGCTCTTGACATTGACTAAGAAACTTTGGTTGTGAAGTACTTAAAGAGGTACATACAAATGTTGGCAGACTGTGTGTGTGTGTGTGTGTGTGTGTGTGTGTGTGTGTGTGTGTGTGTGTGTGTGTGTGTGTGTGTGTGTGTGTGTGTGTGTGTGTGTGTGTGTGTGTGTGTGTGTGTGTGTGTGTGTGTGTGTGTGTGTGTGTGTGTGTGTGTGTGTGTGTGTGTGTGTGTGTGTGTGTGTGTGTGTGTGTGTGTGTGTGTGTGTGTGTGTGTGTGTGTGTGTGTGTGTGTGTGTGTGTGTGTGTGTGTGTGTGTGTGTGTGTGTGTGTGTGTGTGTGTGTGTGTGTGTGTGTGTGTGTGTGTGTGTGTGTGTGTGTGTGTGTGTGTGTGTGTGTGTGTGTGTGTGTGTGTGTGTGTGTGTGTGTGTGTGTGTGTGTGTGTGTGTGTGTGTGTGTGTGTGTGTGTGTGTGTGTGTGTGTGTGTGTGTGTGTGTGTGTGTGTGTGTGTGTGTGTGTGTGTGTGTGTGTGTGTGTGTGTGTGTGTGTGTGTGTGTGTGTGTGTGTGTGTGTGTGTGTGTGTGTGTGTGTGTGTGTGTGTGTGTGTGTGTGTGTGTGTGTGTGTGTGTGTGTGTGTGTGTGTGTGTGTGTGTGTGTGTGTGTGTGTGTGTGTGTGTGTGTGTGTGTGTGTGTGTGTGTGTGTGTGTGTGTGTGTGTGTGTGTGTGTGTGTGTGTGTGTGTGTGTGTGTGTGTGTGTGTGTGTGTGTGTGTGTGTGTGTGTGTGTGTGTGTGTGTGTGTGTGTGTGTGTGTGTGTGTGTGTGTGTGTGTGTGTGTGTGTGTGTGTGTGTGTGTGTGTGTGTGTGTGTGTGTGTGTGTGTGTGTGTGTGTGTGTGTGTGTGTGTGTGTGTGTGTGTGTGTGTGTGTGTGTGTGTGTGTGTGTGTGTGTGTGTGTGTGTGTGTGTGTGTGTGTGTGTGTGTGTGTGTGTGTGTGTGTGTGTGTGTGTGTGTGTGTGTGTGTGTGTGTGTGTGTGTGTGTGTGTGTGTGTGTGTGTGTGTGTGTGTGTGTGTGTGTGTGTGTGTGTGTGTGTGTGTGTGTGTGTGTGTGTGTGTGTGTGTGTGTGTGTGTGTGTGTGTGTGTGTGTGTGTGTGTGTGTGTGTGTGTGTGTGTGTGTGTGTGTGTGTGTGTGTGTGTGTGTGTGTGTGTGTGTGTGTGTGTGTGTGTGTGTGTGTGTGTGTGTGTGTGTGTGTGTGTGTGTGTGTGTGTGTGTGTGTGTGTGTGTGTGTGTGTGTGTGTGTGTGTGTGTGTGTGTGTGTGTGTGTGTGTGTGTGTGTGTGTGTGTGTGTGTGTGTGTGTGTGTGTGTGTGTGTGTGTGTGTGTGTGTGTGTGTGTGTGTGTGTGTGTGTGTGTGTGTGTGTGTGTGTGTGTGTGTGTGTGTGTGTGTGTGTGTGTGTGTGTGTGTGTGTGTGTGTGTGTGTGTGTGTGTGTGTGTGTGTGTGTGTGTGTGTGTGTGTGTGTGTGTGTGTGTGTGTGTGTGTGTGTGTGTGTGTGTGTGTGTGTGTGTGTGTGTGTGTGTGTGTGTGTGTGTGTGTGTGTGTGTGTGTGTGTGTGTGTGTGTGTGTGTGTGTGTGTGTGTGTGTGTGTGTGTGTGTGTGTGTGTGTGTGTGTGTGTGTGTGTGTGTGTGTGTGTGTGTGTGTGTGTGTGTGTGTGTGTGTGTGTGTGTGTGTGTGTGTGTGTGTGTGTGTGTGTGTGTGTGTGTGTGTGTGTGTGTGTGTGTGTGTGTGTGTGTGTGTGTGTGTGTGTGTGTGTGTGTGTGTGTGTGTGTGTGTGTGTGTGTGTGTGTGTGTGTGTGTGTGTGTGTGTGTGTGTGTGTGTGTGTGTGTGTGTGTGTGTGTGTGTGTGTGTGTGTGTGTGTGTGTGTGTGTGTGTGTGTGTGTGTGTGTGTGTGTGTGTGTGTGTGTGTGTGTGTGTGTGTGTGTGTGTGTGTGTGTGTGTGTGTGTGTGTGTGTGTGTGTGTGTGTGTGTGTGTGTGTGTGTGTGTGTGTGTGTGTGTGTGTGTGTGTGTGTGTGTGTGTGTGTGTGTGTGTGTGTGTGTGTGTGTGTGTGTGTGTGTGTGTGTGTGTGTGTGTGTGTGTGTGTGTGTGTGTGTGTGTGTGTGTGTGTGTGTGTGTGTGTGTGTGTGTGTGTGTGTGTGTGTGTGTGTGTGTGTGTGTGTGTGTGTGTGTGTGTGTGTGTGTGTGTGTGTGTGTGTGTGTGTGTGTGTGTGTGTGTGTGTGTGTGTGTGTGTGTGTGTGTGTGTGTGTGTGTGTGTGTGTGTGTGTGTGTGTGTGTGTGTGTGTGTGTGTGTGTGTGTGTGTGTGTGTGTGTGTGTGTGTGTGTGTGTGTGTGTGTGTGTGTGTGTGTGTGTGTGTGTGTGTGTGTGTGTGTGTGTGTGTGTGTGTGTGTGTGTGTGTGTGTGTGTGTGTGTGTGTGTGTGTGTGTGTGTGTGTGTGTGTGTGTGTGTGTGTGTGTGATTATTGCATGGTAGTATAAATTAAACCATAAAACCTTGAACTGTAGAAGACTTAGCTTACACAGTTAATATATACATATTGTTTGTATGCAACAAAACAAAATGACTCACAAATTAGATACACTTAATGCAAAGAATGGCTATTGCTACAGTGAAACAAAATACCGATATTTCAAGGATTTGTGAATATCATCTCTACTTTAATGATACCATATTGTATATTGTTTTAAATGGGGTGTGCAGTTGTAGCTAAGCCGGTACCTAGACTGAAACTGCAACACAAACTATTGACATAAACGGGGAAGCAATATCCGAAAGAACAGTTACACCAAAATCACAGCCGAAGCAACAGACACCAGCACGAACAACAGTGACCATACCTACTAAGTCCAGTCCTATGAAGAACATTCCAGCCAAGTCACTGCAGAAAGCATCTACCTCAAGAATATGTGTACCATTAATATATAATGCATCGCCCAGAAAGTTCAAGGTCTCATATGAAAGAACTGACTTCCTCAGGGAAAATAAGAAGGCTAGTACCAAGCAAAACAAGTGTAATAGTCCACGACCATGTCCTTCGAGAGCATCTTCTGAGGAATCATCTGGAGAGGAGTCAGATTGGCGACTCCCATCTTTGCCGATCAAAGTTTCTGATTGTTTTGAGCAACTCGAATCGAAATTATCAGTAGGAAAGCGGTCCTCCTCCATTGAGAGTACGGAGCAGGAAGATCCTTGTCCTCACTGCCAAAACAACAGTGAGAAAACGGCAGGATAAACCTGCTGAAAATACTAGCCAAGCCCCTAAGAAAAGGAACAAACTGATTCGACCACTACTATACCTTGTTTCACGTAAGCTTGCCCAGTATCTCTTAACGGTCACGGTTGCTGTTGTGGTAATGACTGTCGTGCGGTAAAAATTAGTTCATTATTTAACATGGTGATATATCATTATATGTTGGAAGAGAATTGTCAAATTTATATTTTCGTAGCTGTTTGAATTAAATATATTACGCAACAGAGTTGATTTATCTGAAATGCATGTTAATTCTTAAACGAAGTAAAGAGGAGGTTCCTTTGCTCTCAAGCACATGGCACGATAGCACATGATTTAGCGGTAGTGGTGACATTTGTTTATATAACTTTTATCACTGACCTTGTTTTGAACTGGATTAGTCATGCATCACCATTCGAGAGTGCGGGAGCTAAATTATTTTATTGATCGTTTATTGCGCATGTACTTATTATATATATAATGGCAGAGTCTACCGCCAGTTTTTCGCTGAAGCATCGCAAGGGAAAACTTTTAAAAACCAGCGAAAAAAGAATTGTGTTGCATGTGTTTAATGCACTCACAGAGAAGAATCCGTCTTTGTCAGTGAGAGAAGTCGAACAGCTGTGCTCTGAAGTTACAGGTGTGAGTGTTAGGTCCATAGGAACATCGCGACATGAAATTGAGGAAACAGGAAAACTTACCACTCCAGGCAAAAGCAGGAATAAACAAAAGTGCGTGCTCGGAGAAAATACATGAAAAGTGTTGTGCGTCGTCATGTGTGTAGTTTTTCTTTAGAAACGAACTCCCTAACATAAGTAACATTTCGTCTGCTGTAAATGGGGATGCAGATTTACCATATTTCAGCAGATTGCTTATACAGCTGGGATTTGTGAATGAAAAAAGAGGCAAGAAAAATGTGCTAAAAGACAGAGGCGATATTGCTGTGTGGCGAAGACGTTATTTAAGGACAGTCAGACTGTACCGAGATACAAATCGCAAAATATACACGAAGAACACACGAAAAGTAAAGTATGGTGTGACACGACTTTTTAAGACTGAAAGACAAGCATTTTTGAAAGGTATGTGAGCTGGTTTAAAAAAATCCCAGTGAAAAAGGCCAAAGGCCTTTCATTATAAACTCTTTCAGTTTCATTGCTCAGTCATTCTGTTTCAATTTGCTCAGTTCATTATAAACTTGTATTTTTGCATGCCTTCATATCCTTATTTGTATGATTTTTGTATGATTTTATTTATCTTCCCGGCAATTATTACAACATTTACTGCAGGTTTAAATGAGACGGGAAGGCACCGCCTATGGCCTATGATGCGAAAGCATTAGCCAATTAGGTCGAGGGGGAGGGTTGTTGAACGCGGAGTGATACATTTCAGCGGGGCAAGGTTATATGAAACAGAGATTAGGCAGGTAGTTTGTTTTTAATGGCAAGTTAATATTGAAAACGCTATTTTTATGCCTTTTGGAACAAATAATATTCGAATAGGAGTCAGAGCAGAACACATAGCAGAAGAAGCAAGAAATTTGGTACACGCAATTCGATCGCAAAAGAATGATGCAAAAATAATAATTAGTGGTATTCTTCGCAGGCAGGATGTGACCAACAGAAAAGTTAGAAGAATCAATCAAGAACTGGACGAGTTGTGTCGCGAGGAAAACTGTTTAATGGTGGATGGAAACTACTGGTTGCATGATAATGACTTTGGTAGAGATGGAATTCATTTAAATCGTAGGGGATCGTTTAAATTTGGCCAGCTTATGAACAATGCAATCTTCTCAGTTTTGAAGGGAAACTAGGGAACAATGTGGTGGATGTGACTGTAGTAGATACCTCAGAGGACGAGGGTCAGGTGGACTATAACGAAAAATCAAGTAATATATTAATTAAAAGACACAATTCATTTGAAGATTGCAGTAAAAAGGTTAGTAAAGAAAATTTTTTGTATCTTTTGCATCAAAACGTACAGAGTTTAAATAATAAATTGATACAGTTAGAGGTACTATTGGATAGGGATTTTAAAGATGTTGATATATTGTGCTTTACTGAACATTGGATGTCCCCTGACTCCTGCAGGAAAGGCATTCCCGCACACTTTTTCACCTGAAACAAGTGTTTGTCTTAACGCGGGGAAGTAACATCATTATCTACATCGATAACGATAACTGCGTAAACACGTATCCAATGACTCACTAAGAGACCATACGACAGAATTCAGTAAGCAGCTTCAACAACGACCATACATGTTTGTGTAAAGGAAAAAGTTGGACAAAATGGAACTAAAAGTACATTTCCTAAAAAATATCCAATTGATATCAAGACCCCAAACATGCACAGTAGAAGTACAGAATATTGGTTCTCTTTAAGTGAAAAGAATTTATATTGAATTCTGTACCCTAAGTGCTAACTCAGGAAAGAGATGATATTTCATCAATTTCCTAGCCTAATAATGATTTCATATCTTGAGTCAAACACTGCACATTTGTATGTGTTAGCAGGAACGAAATGGAAGAAAACATTTTATCAGCAATAAGTCTCTGTGTGATAAATATAAACGTGGCGAAGTGGTGTTGATAGTCTCTCCTATGTATGTAAAGATGTTATTTGTTTATTACTTCAAGTGTGTCATATCGAGTTTGTTGCAAGTCAAATATAGTATAAAGTTTGTGTATTAATCAGAGAATTACTCATTACATAAGTAGAAATCTTCTACCTCACGGCTTTGGACTTCTCAGGTTCGGTTGCATAAAAATCGCTAACATCATTTATAATCGAAGATCAAAATTGAACTAAGTTTGCGAACCCACGTAGGTTGTAAAATGCTGATCTTAGGTCAGATGAACGCCGTTTAGTACTGATCTGAGATCACAAAAACAAATGCGACAACATCGCCAAACATGTTGCAACTTTCGTGTTGTATCGAAAGTATTCCAGAATTATCGGAATTACTCGAAACTGTTTAATTCAAGTACACAGAGTAGCCAATCTAGACAAACAAAGCTAAATAAATCTTTGGCTTTATGGTTATTTTTCCTAGGAATAGTGTTATTTTAAATAAACAGTATAAGAATAATAAGTAAATAATAATAAATAATAATAAGTAAATAATAATAATAAGTAAAATCAATGACTTCATATTAACAGATGTATATTGTAGGGAAAAGCTGGGGCATGGGGGGGTCATGTATATATGTTAAATCACATTTGAAAACTAAAAATATAACTAAATTTGATAACTTAAAAGAAGACAAAGAATTTGAGATGTCTATAGTAGAAATCAGTGATCATAATATAGTTATTGTTTGCATTTATAGATCCCCTGATAGTCATCTTGAAACATTTTTATCGAAGTTGGACACAATGCTTCATAGTTTAATTTCAAAAAAGAGCAATAAGGATACTAAGTGGAGTAGAAAACAGGACATATTGCAGGCCATTATTCAGAAAACATCAAATATTACCTCTAGCATGTATGTTTATTTTGGAATTAGTGGTCCATGTAAAACAAAATCACAAAAATGCAGATATTCACAAATATAATACACGTCAAAATGATGACTTTCACATTCAAAGTTGTAGAACAGAAATCTTCAGGTCTAATGCTTTCAATAAAGGTATAAGATTATACAACAGACTACCAGAAAATATTAAACAAGTGAAGAGTGTTATACATTTTAAAAAGGGAGTAAAACTCTTTTTACTGCAACATTCATTTTATTCTGTAAATGAATTTTTAAATGTTAATTAGTTTTAAGTGATTGTAAAGAATGCAAATATGTAACTGATATACTCTGACGTGTCTGATGTCAATGTATGATCAACAGGGCAAAATAAATTGAATTGAATATTTTATTGCTAATTATAGCTTTTTATTGGTTTTACCACCATTTGGATTTATTTATTTTATTGTCATTTTGTTTTTTCTTTAAATTCTGGGTAATTTATCTCTGACTATTGCCATAAACTAGTTTTTGTAAGGGCGCTGATGACCAGGCAGTTGAGCACCCTTATATATAAATCATCATCATTTAATGGGGTTTAAACTAGTTTTTGTTTCGCTAAAATAACTTAATAAATACAGAAGATACAAATGTGTATTTTTAAACATTTTTAGAGTATTAACAATTTAAATGTCTTGTAATGTTTATTGGCTATCCATTCCCGGCTCGTGCAGGGTTAAAATGGATATCCTGATGATGCTGTACTTTAATTTTTATTGTTTTTCTATGATTCTTTGGATAACCCCGATTTTTGTTAACTTGGTCCCAGTCCATCTGGGTAAACGAGGTTCTATGTACTTAAAAATTCAAATCAATGATAAGGGGTACCTGCAAAACAGCCAATAACTACAAAGTTATATGAAATACTTATTAGTGGTCTATGAAGGGCAGTGATCATATTGGGGTTGAGTCTCTCTCATATACACAAACAATACTTCATTACAAAACAAGTGGTAGAGCAAGTAACAATGTGATCAATTCCACTGCCCCTTAGGTCCATGGGCAAGTTCTAAGCAACTTTTGTATTTAGAAGCACAGAAAGGATACGGCAATGATGATCCATTTTAAGTATACACTTGTTACAAACAGAGCAGTGATGTGTTCTTGGTGGCTTAGGGGCTATACACTTCTTGCATATACTAGCTGCCTCAGGAATCAGGGCACCCTGTGAACATAAACAACTCTCAACAAACAACAAACAACAGCAAGAACAAACTTCTTTTCCACCTTTATACAGCTATGCCAACAATACTCTTAAACTTTAGTAGTTTAATACATCTAATAACTGCTTAGGAAGTTTTCACTCTATAACACTTCAACACTAGAGCAATCAGTCACAGCAGACTTGTGCTAATTGATGCCTACCTCTGGTGGGTGCCCTGGGTGGGTGTTAGCTGCCATGTAGTAATGGAAACAGATATTCAACAACAGCCAGTGTCCTACTACCATCAGCATCACTGTAGCCCATGGACTTTTGTTCCACCAATACGGGATGCCAATCCAGTAGGCAATACAAACAACTGACGCTGTTAGGCCACAAACGGAAGCTACAAAAAACTGTAACACAAAACCAGAGAAATTGCTTTACATAACTTGCTCCACGTATGAACCACGGAGAGATTTTTGCAACTGCAATGAACACATTAATTTGTTTCACCTTACAGTAAAGGCGGATGCCAAATTTGTGAGTGCATTAAAATTGTGCTTCAGTATAAAAATGATTTACATTATAAATACCAAATTTTTGTGCTGTATTCATTTCAGGTTTATTACTGCAGCTGCTGATACACTGTTGCAACTCTGGTAGTAGCTTCCAATGGGTATGGAATATGATACAATGAAGCACAAAATTAGTATAATTTTGAGTCAAACTAGTACTCAATTAAGTGGTCTGATAGATTTAATGGGTTGGGAAAAGATATTTATTTTAAAAAACAAACATCGCGTAATGAATTTTGAAATACTGGCAGTCGATTCTGTTTTTAAATTTGTTTTATTTTCAGATTTTGGTAGAACTAACAAGAACATAACATCTAGCATTCGTAATGATGACTACAGCTTTGTTGTCTCCGGCTGAAGATGTGTATAAGTTTAAGATGAAATCGCGATCCCGGACAATTTATAAGAAAATCATCATTATTTCTTATAAGATAAGTGAAGTTTTAAGTTACAAATTATTATATTTGTATATATTTGTTTGCTTCACTGTTAATAGTTTCATATTTTATGTATTTAGTACTCAATGCTCCATTTATTGCTAGTGTTTACCTATAGAATGCATTTCGTTAGGACCTTCTTTGAGTCGACAACAGCTGATGATGTTAGGAAGGTCCTAACGAAATGCATTCTAGGTAAACACTAGCAATAAATGGAGCATTGAGTACTAGTTTGACTCAAAATTATATTACTCTGGTAGTAACTTTTATTTCTTTTAAATTTATTGGATGTTAATATAATTTTGAATTGAACTAGGCTTCTATGCTCCATATATTGCAACTGTTTACCTAGAAAGGACCTTCCTAACATCCTCAGCTAATGTCTACTATTGAATTGGTTTAGTGAACTCCTTGGAGGTGATAGCGGCATCTCTGTTGGTATCCTGATGGACTTGAAATTTGGTTTTCCTTCATATTTCTTCATATATCTTTTCCTATGTGGTTAATGCAGTTGGATCCTGAATACTTTTTAATAAATGGATTTCTCTTCAGAACATGTCCAACAGAACCATGTTGTTTCTGTTGTGGTGGTTGTCTATAATGACCACAAAATGTACTGCCAGAAATGTACTAAATCAAACTTCATTAACTGTTGTTTGTGTTTCAAAATGAAGATTTTCTCTCATGAGTCCAATTCTGCTTATGACTTGTCAGTTTGATTAGTGTAATGTATGGTTTGATATTATGGTTGGTCGTCCAGAAATGGTATGAAACTACTGATTTATTAATTTGTTTGTATTTTAAGCATCTCATACGTTCCTTTAGTCTGCTTTTACATTTCTTTTTGTTTCTCCTATATATAATAGTGCTTCCAGCTTTTTTGTCTTGTGGTGTAGGGTCTTTTAGTCTATTATAAAGTAATTTCACTATGTAAATTTGTTCTGTGGGCTAGGCTAATGTTTTTTTCAGGAAAATCTTCTAAAATTGTAAAATATCTTTAGATAATACGTAAATTTCTTGAATTTCAATTGTTTTTCTTCCTGGACGAGATATGAGGTACCTTTAATATATTTCTGTTGTTTAAATTTTGTGATTTTGTTGTCGATAGTTACCCTGTTGAAACTATTGTTTTTAATATAATTTTGAGTTGAACTAGTACTCACTCAATGCTCCATTTGTTGCTAGTATTTACCTAGAATGCATTTCGTTAGGACCTTCCTAACATCATCAGCTAATGTTGACTGCTGAATGTTGGTTTGGTGATATATTCAAAGGGTTCACGAAACATGATGTGAACTAATGAGAAATTATTGAACATCCATAGCAAAGGCAAATTCAATAATATCAGACTAGCCAGAGTTAGCATCATTCTATGTATGGGTGTCATCGAGTTAAGAAGCAAAACCTTATCAGTGTGTGGGAACTCGATTTCTAGTTAATATTGTGAAGGAAACCAACATTTATAATGTTATTTATTATTTTATGTTACAACACATTTTTGTTAATTTAATATTAAATTAAAGATTTGAATATTTAAAAAACAGTTGAACGATTACTTTGTTCTATGAGAACTCCTAGTGGTTTACCAGAAAGAACACGAGTCAGTTGGAGAATTTACTGTCATGTTGGTACGTTGGCCATAGTAGCTCAATGGTTAGAGCGGCTGGATCAGAAGATCTTTGGTTCAAATCCAGGCTATGGCATTGAATTTTTCAGTCTGACTCTATCTTTCCATACTTTAGCCTACAAACGGCTAGTGTGAAAGAAGAATTAATTTCCATTAATTGTACCTAATAGTGGTCCGAACTATAAAGCCCGGGCCTTAAAGTACTTACAGCATAGTAAGTCGCCATTAAGGTAGTTGTCTCATGTGTTTATGAGAACTCCTAGTGGTTTACCGGGAAATACACAAGTCAGTTGGAGAATTTAATGTCATACCCGGCCCTTAAAGTACTTACAGCATAGTAAGTCGCCATTAAGGTAGTTGTCTCATGTGTTTATGAGAACTCCTAGTGGTTTACCGGAAAAACACGAGTCAGTTGGAGAATTTAATGTCATGTTGACACGTTGGCCATAGTAGCTCAATGGTTCAAAGCCTGGCTATGGCATTGCATTTTTCAGTCTGGCTCTACCCTTTCATAGTGTGTCCTACACACGACTAGTGTGAAAGAACAATTAATTTTCCTACTTTATTTCAGTTAGTAAATTAGTTACAATTCCCATCTGAGACCAAACCCTAGGTAAGGGGTATTAATGCTTCGATTGCAGCAGCCGAGGACAACATCTAAAAGAACTGCTCATTCTGAGATGCCTGATCTGAGCGACCTGAACCATCGGCAACATCCCCGAGGATAGGATGCAGCTAGATCTGTTAGGGGACAGAAGTATCACAGCCCAGAAAAACTGTTGCAAAAGTCGCATCAAAAGGGTACAGAATCGCATCATCAATTGATCCAAAATTTCTGCTGCAGTTCTACATCTTGAGGTCTGTATTCGTCTCTTGTCATAAATTATTTATTATACTGATGATCTTGATTTCTCACCTTTTGGGCATACATTAAGAGTTGGTCTGTCATTGCCAGAGAAACTGATAAAGGTTGGTCTCTTATCCCCTGACAATTTATAGAACAGAGTGGTCCATACATAATTTGTTATTGCTTATACTGCACAATGGGTATTCCTTACGATTAGCATCCCTATTATGTTTTTCAAATGGGAAGAGTTCCATATTGTTGCAAATCAGATGCGTCAGTGCACTCAGTGCTGTCACCTCGTTACCTCACTCTTTTGATTTACCCTCTCTCACACACTATCCTAAACCATGCAAGTCTACTTGGCACTAGACGTAAGGAGAACCAAAATTGAATTTTCCAAACTTATGTCTCAAGCAGCTTTCCCAGTCTTGTTGTGTTACCTTGTCAATTTATTTGTGAATAAGTCATTCAACATCAATCAGTTTAAAAGTATCTAACAAAGCCAAAGATAAAAAATGGAACATTTTAATTAAAAATCCAGAAATTATTCCAGAAATCCCACCTAAAGCTGCAGTAGCAAATTTTAGATTTTTGAGTTTGATTTATGAGTCACTATGTTTACACTCAAATTTCACTTACTTGTTGTATAACTGAAACGTTTTCAAGATCATTCGATCTCGTCCTCAGCTGTTTGGTGACCAACTGAACATTCCTCTTCTTCCACTACTACAGAGCTCCGATCACTCTGCCATCTAGTGTTAGGGGCACTAAGTTTCAATATTTCATTTAATGCCGGGATTTCAAAATTTATAACTTTATCACGGTTTTTGGTTATGAATATTCTTTCTCAAATATCCAATTCTATGGGTGTACTTAAAGATTTTAACAGTTTAATGATGTGGCGAATGTTGTGGTTTTCTGTCCAAAAATGGTCTTCACACACTACTACTACGGACCTACTACTCAGAAATATTGGAGAGCAAGAGAGCTAATGGCTTCATTGCCAAAGCCTAGCATTTGACAACAAAGAAGAGGAAATGACTGAAGAACATCTTCTAACCTGTGAAGCCCTACCTGCCAGACCCACTACGCAGAAATATTGGAGAGCAAGAGAGCTAATGGCTTCGTTGCCAAAGTCTAGCATTTGACAACAAAGAAGAGGAAATGACTGAAGAACATCTTTTAACCTGTGAAGTCCTACCTGCCAGACCCACTACACAGAAATATTGGAGAGCAAGAGAGCTAATGGCTTCATTGCCAAAGCCTAGCATTTGACAACAAAGAAGAGGAAATGACTGAAGAACATCTTTTAACCTGTGAAGTCCTACCTGCCAGACCCACTACACAGAAATATTGGAGAGCAAGAGAGCTAATGGCTTCATTGCCAAAGCCTAGCATTTGACAACAAAGAAGAGGAAATGACTGAAGAACATCTTTTAACCTGTGAAGTCCTACCTGCCGGACCCACTACACAGAAATATTGGAGAGCAAGAGAGCTAATGGCTTCATTGCCAAAGCCTAGCATTTGACAACAAAGAAGAGGAAATGACTGAAGAACATCTTTTAACCTGTGAAGCCCTACCTGCCGGACCCACTACACAGAAATATTGGAGAGCAAGAGAGCTAATGGCTTCATTGCCAAAGCCTAGCGTTTGACAACAAAGAAGAGGAAATGACTGAAGAACATCTTCTAACCTGTGAAGTCCTACCTGCCAGACCCACTACACAGAAATATTGGAGAGCAAGAGAGCTAATGGCTTCATTGCCAAAGCCTAGCGTTTGACAACAAAGAAGAGGAAATGACTGAAGAACATCTTCTAACCTGTGAAGTCCTACCTGCCAGACCCACTACACAGAAATATTGGAGAGCAAGAGAGCTAATGGCTTCATTGCCAAAGCCTAGCATTTGACAACAAAGAAGAGGAAATGACTGAAGAACATCTTTTAACCTGTGAAGCCCTACCTGCCGGACCCACTACACAGAAATATTGGAGAGCAAGAGAGCTAATGGCTTCATTGCCAAAGCCTAGCATTTGACAACAAAGAAGAGGAAATGACTGAAGAACATCTTCTAACCTGTGAAGCCCTACCTGCCAGACCCACTACGCAGAAATATTGGAGAGCAAGAGAGCTAATGGCTTCATTGCCAAAGTCTAGCGTTTGACAACAAAGAAGAGGAAATGACTGAAGAACATCTTCTAACCTGTGAAGCCCTACCTGCCAGACCCACTACACAGAAATATTGGAGAGCAAGAGAGCTAATGGCTTCATTGCCAAAGTCTAGCATTTGACAACAAAGAAGAGGAAATGACTGAAGAACATCTTCTAACCTGTGAAGCCCTACCTGCCAGACCCACTACACAGAAATATTGGAGAGCAAGAGAGCTAATGGCTTCATTGCCAAAGCCTAGCGTTTGACAACAAAGAAGAGGAAATGACTGAAGAACATCTTCTAACCTGTGAAGTCCTACCTGCCAGACCCACTACACAGAAATATTGGAGAGCAAGAGAGCTAATGGCTTCATTGCCAAAGCCTAGCGTTTGACAACAAAGAAGAGGAAATGACTGAAGAACATCTTTTAACCTGTGAAGTCCTACCTGCCAGACCCACAACACAGAAATATTGGAGAGCAAGAGAGCTAATGGCTTCATTGCCAAAGCCTAGCATTTGACAACAAAGAAGAGGAAATGACTGAAGAACATCTTTTAACCTGTGAAGCCCTACCTGCCGGACCCACTACACAGAAATATTGGAGAGCCAGAGAGCTAATGGCTTCATTGCCAAAGTCTAGCATTTGACAACAAAGAAGAGGAAATGACTAAAGAACATCTTTTAACCTGTGAAGCCCTACCTGCCGGATCCACTACACAGAAATATTGGAGAGCAAGAGAGCTAATGGCTTCATTGCCAAAGTCTAGCATTTGACAACAAAGAAGAGGAAATGACTAAAGAACATCTTTTAACCTGTGAAGCCCTACCTGCCGGACCCACTACACAGAAATATTGGAGAGCAAGAGAGCTAATGGCTTCATTGCCAAAGTCTAGCATTTGACAACAAAGAAGAGGAAATGACTAAAGAACATCTTTTAACCTGTGAAGCCCTACCTGCCGGATCCACTACACAGAAATATTGGAGAGCAAGAGAGCTAATGGCTTCATTGCCAAAGCATAGCGTTTGACAACAAAGAAGACGAAATGACTGAAGAACATCTTCTAACCTGTGAAGTCCTACCTACCGGACCCACTACACAAAAATATTGGAGAGCAAGAGAGCTAATGGCTTCATTGCCAAAGCCTAGCATTTGACAACAAAGAAGACGAAATGACTGAAGAACATCTAACCTGTGAAGTCCTACCTGCCGGACCCACTACACAGAAATATTGGAGAGCAAGAGAGCTAATGGCTTCATTGCCAAAGCTTAGCATTTGACAACAAAGAAGAGGAAATGACTGAAGAACATCTTCTAACCTGTGTAGCCCTACCTGCCGGACACACTACACAGAAATATTGGAGAGCAAGAGAGCTAATGGCTTCATTGCCAAAGCCTAGCATTTGAAAACAACAACAATAGTTTGAAAGTATTATTATTTGTCTGCAACATAATTTGAGCCCACATTAACTCAATTGGATTGTACTGACAGTGTAAAGGGGGAAGGCAAATTACCTCATGTCTCATTTCAATTTCAAGTTAATCCAGCTGATACACTTTCCCTGGTTTTTAAATGGAAGAACTGAATAATACTGCTTTGAACTCCTAGTGTAAATAGAGATTATGAACTATTCATAAACATATAATGTGACAAGACACATTCTGCATTCTACAAGTCAGCAAGAAGTGTTTTGAAATACTGGTGGTCAATTCTGTTTATAAATTTGTTTCATTTTCAGGTTTTCGTAGTATGAACAATAACATAGTGACATCTTGCGACTGTAGCGTTGACGACGATGTTGCTTACGAGTCTGGCTGAGGATGTGAATGAGTGTTTTCACGAAATCGTGATCTCGATAAATTTTATAAGAAAAGTTTCATCATTTCTTATAAGATTAGTGAAGTTTTAAGTTACAAATTATTATATTTGTTTGCTTCACTGTTAATAGCTTCATATTTTACAGAAGTGTTTTATTTGCTCTCCTTCGAATTTAACAAAAAGCTTGGCTTACTCAAAGTAATTCTTTTATCACATCATGTCAAATGTTTACATTTCAGTTCTGAGTAATTACAAATATATGTACATGCATACATGCCAACCAGTAATGATGTTTATTACAGAGATTACATTACAGAATATTGAGATTTCTGTTATTGAATTCGATGGCTCAAAACTGCAATATGCCCGCAGTGTTAAATTCCTAGGAATTACCATTACCCAACACATGAAGTGGAACACTCATATAGATGAGCTGATAAAAAAATTAAATAAAGTACTGTTTATGATAAGAGTAACTAGAAACACCTTAAAATTTGAATCCTTATTAATTATATATTTTTCGTATTTCCACTCAGTTTTGAACTACGGAATCATATTCTGGGGTAGCTCACCGAATAGTATCTCGGTATTTAAATTACAGAAACAAGGGATACGATTGCTCTTTAGAGTACCCAGACAAGCAAGTTGTAGAACACTATTTAAACAGGCACCTTGCCTATACATAAGAAATGTTCTAGTATATACCTATCATTCAAAACAAACTCGGATGTACATTCCTACAAAACCAGAAATAGACTCAACCTAAGCATCATATCTCACAATACTTCACTATTTGCAGACAGTTTTATTGTAAAAGGGTTGAAATTATTCAGTGCCTTACCAGACTCACTTAAGAGCATTACTAGTGTAGATCGTTTTAAATGTGAACTGACAAATCTTTTATTGGATCACTGTTTTTACAATATTGAAGAGTTTTATTCAAGCAACTGTAATAAGCACACTAATATATAATACTACTTGTAAAAGACAATTATTTTATCAGGTATACTGCTGCTATGGAAATGTAAATATGCATTTGTAAATATGTTAATATTGTTAAATTATGACAAAATCTATATCATGTATTCATGGTCTACAGATGCAAATAAAAAAAATACATTGCGATGGATTGTTATAATATATTGGTATTTTAATTTTGCTGTATTAGGAAAACTATTTGAGTTAAAAATATGGGATTTTACGGTTATGTTACTACCTATAAAACTATATTACTACACTCTACCTACCCCATGAATCACTTTTTGAAAAATCTTAATTTTTGTCTTAGTGTAAATAGTATTTATTACAGATGGATTTAGTTGATGCTCGCCACACATCACTTACAGGGAATGTAATAAGACAACATTGGATTCAAAATGTTTGCTGACCTTGGAGCATTCTGTCCATTTTTACTCTTCATAACAAAAGTAATTGTTTGTTACCAAATAATTTTAAAGAGCCAGGCCTGCAACACAAACTTTTTCTCTTCTTTAACCAACCATTCCAGCACACTCATGACAAGATCTGCTGCAAGAAATAAAATACTGCACCAGCAAAATACACTTTTAATTATAAAATATGAATACATTATGAATTATAAGTGCAGTGACATATATTTATCTTCCATTCCATGCATGCTCCACAAGGGTAACAATAGCTTCAAATTTATTCATCCTTTAAAATCAAATCTCCGCTACAGTAAAACTTAGCTACCCTGATTTATAAGAATGCAAAATTTTCCTAAATGCTACTACATTACGACTAACTAGGGATGAACATGGTATTCAAGAGGGCGAAAACAGTTTAATTCACCAATCCCAAACAAAACTGTTCAATACTTACAGGACCTAAGAACTTGGTGAAGTTGTCCACAAACCAGAACATTGGCTCCATACAAACATCTGCTACGTATCCTTGGTCCATGAAATGATTGTAAAACAGTGATCTTAGTGCAAGGTTGAAGTTTCTCCATTGCCAGCTTATGGCATCCCTGTAAAGTTGTCAATATCTGAGTTTATTTATGTCACTGTAAACCTAAAAAACCATCTTCTTCAAGACTCTGTTTATAAAAACATTCTCCCCGTTGAAGCAAAATAAACTCCGAGAAAAGTTGACAATAATAAACAAACCTATATTGTATTGCTTACCATGTAGCCCTTGGAAATGAAGCTAATTTCCACCTAATCTGAACCATTGTTCAGAATGAATGCTGTCGGAACAACCTCATGGCAATGTTAAATGTTACATTAACATTTTGCCTTTACAACCATTTGTTACAAGCACAACCTAACCTAAAACGTAATGAAATCAACCTAATTTGAACTTTTACTAGAGACGAACATTATCACTTTGTATTCGATGTAAAGGCCTATGCCTATTAAAATATAATATCATATCTTTCAACGAAATACAATACTTTCATATGAAGATTGAACCGGCCTGCCCAATTCTGTTCCCTACTGAAATCATGCGCCATATTTATCAATGCACCTCGGCAATATTGGTACTACTGGCTACTGCCTACTGCCACGATAATATAATTATTTTGCCAGCAGCAGAGAAAAGTAAGAAATAAAACTTGACAGTTTTGTTACAAGAATTTTGAGATAATGGTTATTACAGACAACATGCAAACTTAAAGGTTTCTAGTTCTAATAAGTATGTGCAATAGCCGCGATATTATAAAACAGCGAAATAGTGCTTATTGGTGTTTTGATAGATGTGTATGTGTGTGCGTGTGTTATCACAGATGTATCTGTATATTAGCAGTTAAAAGTGCTTGTGTGGAAGGCGACTTACTTTAATATGTCACGATTAATAAATTGTTTGTTAAGATAGTAGTAAATAATTGACTAATTATTTAGCTTAATTAATTTTTGCTTGTGTGCTCTGGTTTATTGCAGGTCTAAAGCATCGAGATTCTTGGGGCTTTGGGAATATCAATAGAAATAAACACGCAGAAGGCAGACATTTCAAGTGTCAATAGCATTAATCGCAAATCATTATTTTTGTTTACATTTACAAGAGCCACCTGGTAGAACTGGAAATAAGCTACGTCATACGCAATTTTAACGCCCTCTATTGAGCACCACTGATGTTACCAAGATAATTTGCTGCAGGCAATCAGCCAATCAGAGAGCTGATTTGCAACAGTCCGCACTGGCCGCGGGGGTAGAGTATCATACAGTGCTGCCACCAACACAAGTTCCAGGGAACATTCTATTGCCAATAGCCTCGTCACCAGCGTTCACGAAGGTAGGCTGAGTAGCAGATGCAGGTCGTGTGCGTGTGAGAGTACAAGATCGTTCCCCCTCCCCCGAATATCAAAACTACACGCAGAAACAAGCTCTAATGGGGGATTTCAAGTTTAGTGTCAATTCTAGCGTTGGATCCGTTTCGTCAGTGGAATTTTCTGCAAGTTCAACCAGTAGCACATCCTTGTTTTTTACCACACCTACATCTGTGCCGGATAGCATTTCGTCACATCAACACTCAGCGATGCAAGATGAACTTCTGATCGAAAAATCAGCTGTGAAATCACAACAGCAACTTTCTCCAAATTCAGACGTGAATGGAGAGCAGAACGCGAAAACCAAAGAAGATGAGAATTCGTCAGCAAACGGAGTACAGAGTGAGAACAAGCCGAACGACCAGGGGCAAATTGGCCCAGCAGTAACCACTCCACTTCAGTTGGGTACAGGATTTAATGTATCAGAGCCTAGTCTTAATGTAATTAACTCTAGTAACACTTCTACAGCCAGCCTGTGGTCATCAGGACCAATGGAGGAAGGTCTTTTGCACAGTTTAAATGTACCTGCAGTTAATGGAACTTTAGCATTTCAGAATTTTCCCCCAACTAATCCAAATCCATTATACAATACTAGTTTAGGCCCACAAATTGCTGGCTTACCACAATCTCAAGGGCAGCCACCACAGCGACGAGCAATTACTGCAACTCACAATTTTCCACATAACCTGTCTCGTCACATTCAACAGCAAAACCCTCAGAACATGTTCATGGCTAATAAGGGCTACACGTCTTGGTCCAGTCCTCAACAAAACACTTGGTCACCTGGACCCCAGAACCAGGCCAACATGCAGGGCCTGTCACCATGGAATAGAGGAAGATCTGTGCCAAACCTGAATCCGCTACAGACAATGGGAAACATGGGAAACAGGAAACCTAGTCCGACATTCAATCACCAGCACTCAGGGATGGTCATTTCACCAATCAAGTTCCGTCGCAGTACCTCCTATCCAGGAAAGGGTATATTTCCACAGCCACCAACGTTTGAAATCACCAACATGGATGAGAATCGAGAAGTGTTGCTGCCGTACCCGGTATGTGTGGCTGTGCTTGCATGTGAGCTTGCTTGTTTTGTGTAGTACATAACCTCACTTTGCTGGCAGCTTGTATTGATCCACTGTAAACTAGCACAACAATATGGCTCCTGACTCCTGGGCTGCAGTGCATTAAAATCTATTGGCTGTAAATCATTTGTATTTTTGTTTTTTTGTTTTTCCTTCTGTTTTCCTTTTTCCTTTCATGGCACTTCATTATTTTTGGCATTTGTCTCTCCCAAATTTGGCACAAATAAAGCTTTGACAAGTGGCTTATAGGTCAAAAAGTTTCTTAATGTAAAAAGAAAAATTTGTGCACTGAAAATGATTTAAACTATAACATTTTTATGAAAATCTAGTCCATGGTGTGGTTGCTGAAATTGTTGCTTATTTTACACTATTTGTTATAGATTTAAGAAATTCTGTTTCACCTTATCCCAGTGCAGGAATTTGGGAAAATGTTTTGTGTATTGTTGGGAAATGTTTTTATGTGTTTCGTTGCACGGTCAACGGTGGGCTGCTTCTTCATGTTCATTAAATTTAAGAGCTTCCATAAAGTTCCTTAACATGGATTTGGGTGACCATATGGCTGCAACAGAATGTTTGGTTACAGAATAACAACACATCTGTGAATATTACTAGATAATCTCTTAACTTTGTTTCCTTTACGTGTTTTGGTGAGGTAAATTTGAAGTGAAATATTTTTGTTCTGCTGTAAATTAGCAAATGTATTTAGCTTTTCTACAGAAAATGTAGATATTGAAGTTAGTGATTCTGAAACTCCAGGATATTACCCCAAAGAGTGTGGGCATGTAATAAAATGGGAAGGAGAACCAGTTATAAATAATTTTATTCAAAAAAACATACATACAACGTTCAGTTAGCTGGGATGGAAAAGTCTTAAAACAGCATCAGAGGCATTTTGTACAGTACTTTATAGTTAATTTTGAATTTCAACTTTTTTTTTTTGTTTAAAGTTTTTAACCAATTATTTACTCATTTTATTACCTATGTTGAAAACATCTGGAAGCATTTTCATTAGTCAGAAGCACCGACTGTGGTATGTTTTTAGAACTTCACTCCCGTAAGTAGAAAGAGAGCAAACCTTTAAATGGTAGGGATAAAATTTCAACATGATCCTCATTATTAGCTACAACATTTTTTCTCTGCAGATTAAAGATAATTTTTGATGTCCAAAGTGTAAATTGAAAATCATTGCACTTGTAAATATACGATAATGGAAATTTGTAATTTTGCATTGGAGGACTGAAGCTTCAAACAAAATTAATTGATGACGCTGGTTTGTTGAAAGACATAAGAATGTGTAGTTCACAATAATAGCCAAAGTTATGTGAATGGCAAAATCTGGAATTAAATTGCAATTGGCTGTTGGATATGTTTTCTGAGGTTTAGTCTACAAACAGCAATGTAACAACAAATTGTTTGGCGTTGGGTCAATAAGCAGGCAAAGCAAGTTAAGATGTCCTTATCAATAATATTAATTTATTGCGGCCAATAGACTCTTACAAGAGCATCTGTCAATTATCTCTATACAGTCAAAATACAAAATGATCAAAATACACAAGTTATTTATAAAATATAGAGTTGTTTACAAAAGTATATGAGTTATCAAAAGCTTATTTGAATAGGAAAGTTATCCATACACAGGTGCATATGGGTAGCGTTTGTGAAATATATTTGACAGTCCCAAGTTGAGATCCATGGTATTGGGTATTTTATGTTTCCATGGTTTTCGTTGCCTTAAGCGGATTGGATATTTCAGTACCGTAACCCCAGCTGTAAATATTACAAGAATACCTTGCAGAACATTTGTCTGACAATTGCAACATATGTTTGACCTCACAGTAGGGTTAGGTTTAGGAGTAACATGCTAGTGTCTGATTTCCAAGGTTGCAGATCCAATCACAATGGAGGGCAATGGATTTTTTTGTGGTGTAAAAATCCTCTGTATAGCTTCCTTCAGAAGAACCTCATTCTGATAAAGAGGGCCTCTCAGCAATTTAAGGAGTTGTTCATGCCCACTATAAAATAGGATGATGTAGTAATTAAAGAGCATTCAGAAATAAAAGCTCCAAAGTTATTAAGAACTTAATTTTGTTTTTTATGTGTGACATAAAGCTTTTACACTAATTGATTTCATGCATGCGAAACGTTGCATTTTCAAAACCCATCTCAGTGGTAAAAAAATATGTAAATGACTTGAAACCCAGCACTTAGGTAAAGAGGGTGGACAGGTGCTTTGCAGATTTTTAAACATGTATCTGTAGAAAATATGAAATGGGTTAGAAAAAAAATTAAATGTAAAATTTTTTTCAGCTAAAATATGAGCAAACTGTCCATGGTATAAGGCTAGTTATTTTGTTAGGATGCATTACCTTGAGATGATTTTCTCAGGTTGCTTTTTCTTATGAACACCAGGTAACTCTAAACTCTTAGGTAGCGGCTCTATTTGTCAGGTATGACATTCCCAATCAAGGGGGCAGGGGGAAGTAAATCAATTAAAAAGCATATGTAAGGGTTTAGGATGTGCGTTTTAGTTATTTTCCAAAAAGCCCTCATTACTATGATTTTATTAAATATAGAAAATGTAGTCAAAATTGTAAATGCTTAAGATAAAAATTGTATAAGACAGAAATTAGAGCATTCCTGTGTTACAGCTTGCTTCTGCCACAATCTTTCCTGGTCAATTAGGTGTCCCATAGTTGTAAACATATGGAAGGGAACTCTGAGATAATGCTTTTACTGACAAAAAAATAACAAAAATGTTAAAATGATGGAATTTTGACTCAGAAATTCAAAATAATACTTATAAAAATTAAATTTTGTTTTAGTTTGTTGAAAAGTTAGATACACTTTCATGAAATAATGAAGCTGTAAGAACCCTTTTCCCTCAATGTGCGCTGATAATTATTGGCAACACTGTCTTCACCACACATTGCAGAAATGTTGTGTTATCCTGTGCACGTAGTCAGCACCAGAATGTTGGTCCAAGAAGCTAAGCAATCATCAAAGCTCTTCAAAACATTGAGCTACAGTGTTGTATAGCATTTTTTACTGTATATAAATCAGAAAGATTACATAAAATGATGCTACTTTGTTTCATTGATATTTTTGTTTATCCAATTCCAATGCCTTTTTTTTTTTTTTTTTTTTTTTTTTTTTTTTTTTTACGTTATATTTGACAAAACATTGTGTCAGTAATACACATAAAGAACAGCAAAAAGACAATTGTCTTTGTTGTGTCTTAGCTAAATAAAATGTATATACAAGCAAATATGTAAGGCTAATTCAGTTCCAAGACTTGCTTCTTGCAAAACTCACTTGAATTTTTCTATCTTCTTAATATATTTGAAACACTGAACCATGCTTGCTTAGCTAAAACTGGAAATTTGCGTCACATTTGAAAAACTCGACACATATGCTGGGACAAAGCCACATTTGGTTGATCCATTATAAATGTGCAATGATTCCTTCCTTTCAACGTTCCTTCTTTTATTTAAATACACATGTGCAAAGTTTTGAGACTGCTTACAGTCAGAGTAGGCAACTACAAAGTTGTATAAAACTGGAAGGAAGTTCTTGAGTGTTGGTACTTCTGCTGATTCCTTTCCTATATCATTGCACACAAGAATTATTTGTGTAGTGTGTTCTGAGTTGGAAAAAAAAAATGATAATTTTGTAACTTGAACAAAGTTTGTGCAGTCGGAGAAATGTTGCTGTATACCCAAAAATTAGGTATTTCAGTGACATACAAACAAGATATCCTGCATTAAAAATGACAGAAAACAAATCTTGTGTGTTACTTCCCCACTACAAACCAACTCTTACAGCACGAAGAGAAAAAGCTTTTTTTTTTTTTTTTACAAAGTTAGCCATGATTTTGATGAAAATTCCTATGTTTACAGTTTAAGGTGTTTCATGGCAAAGAAATGTATATATTGAATTTTCTGAGAATGGTCTTTGAAGTACGTTCTTTTCATTGTATATGTCTTTAACCCTAGGAGCCAGACAAAATATTACTACAGCTGTTATTCAAGCACCCAGTTTATGCCAAATAAATATGCTTGTGGCATCAATAATTTCCGATATTTGTTGTTGGTTTAAATTTTAAATATTTATAACCTTTTTTCGTGTGGTAAGTATAGTTTTTTTTTATATACTCATGGTCATGCAAAGAGCATGGAATATCTAAGCCATAACATAACGGTCTACTTTCTATTGTTTTAGTTTTCTGTATTCTTTTTGTAAATATGTACCTACGACGAATTGTGTAAATGTGTAATCTGTGTTGAGTAGTTAGGCTAGTTTGTAGAAGAATGAGCAGAGAAATTCATGTGATGCAATACAACGTTTACCGTACAGACAGGGTAAACGATGATGAATTGCCTCTGCCAGTAAGCGAACCCGGGACTCGCAGACAAGCCAGCATGTTCCTTTAAAATGAGACCCAAATTTTGTATAAGGCAATGCATACTTTCAAACTGGTATAATCGTGTTTGCGTTTTATGGGTACGGTTTGTAACAACTTTGATAACTCGTTGAAGAGATGAACATTAAACAAATATTGAAAATAACCTTTGTCTTTGACGAAATAACAAACTAGTTTCAGTCATGCCAACCCTTGAATTGGAGCCAAAATCCCACTTTTGGATTAACCATACCAGGTGACACGCTGTGTTAATTTAGAATTGATCTGCGACACAGCTACATGACAGTCCTGGGTTCGCTTTCCTTCTTTATCTTAAGGAAGTGGTAATACAAATAGCTACGCGGAGAACCAATTAAACATTTAATTTGTAATCACGGGCATTCCTTAGAATGAAGTTGTAATAAAGCAGCTATCAAAACGTGACATTTTACAGCAGCAAATTAAATAAGTGAAATAGCCATTTTAAACTTGCTGTTTTTCTGTTTTCACCGCTAATTTCTACTAAATGTCCATAAATTGAAGCTTTTATATTACACTAGCACAACATAAGTAGTGTATACATTCGTGTTCCTAATCTTGTTACATTTTCCAGCAAAATGTTTCTTCTAAACCATAAAGTTAGCAGAGGTATCTTCGAGTTGATTTCATGTCAATTCCCGAGTTACAATGATGCAATTTTGTGTATGTGGAATCAAAATTTCGGCAGTTGGTGCTTGTGATGAACATTTCCGAGTATTGTTGGCTGTCAGCTGTGCGACCCAATTATCTCGAGTGTTGTTGGTCCAAATCACAGGAATATAACCACCCATTACATTACTTCCGTCCTTAGTTACGCAAACTCTAATTGCAATGTTGGCAACCCGGGAGAAACGAGACGTAACAATTTTATGATGCTGCATGACTTGAGAATATGCTGCAATCTCAGCCCTTGGTTGAAAGTTATAAAGTTTCAAGAAAGATTCTCTGTAGACCCTTTCCCTTATTGCACAAGTATGGCATCAGAGATGTCCAGGAGAGATACACAATGGGAAAATGTTTTCCAGTAATACATTCCATATGTGTAATAAGGAACTGCCTTGTATTTTTCCCTGTTCGTGTCTTTTACTGAAATAACGAAACAAGCAGAAAAGTTGGTTGCCGGGGGTTGGCGACACTTTAATTATTTATTACTCCATGTAAAGGACGCATGATGAATGTTCATTTGTTGCAATGCATGACGTCACTAGTGCACGCCGGAAGTTTTAAACTATTGGTCTTTGTTTAATTGTTGTAGTAGATTTTTATCTGCAGCAGAATAAAGTCGTTAAACGGTGCAACTGTGCTACGGATTTGCAGAAAATGGCAGGAAAGGTAGGTTTCTTGGCTTCTTCATTAGATTATTAGGGAACGAGAAATTTGAGGCGTAGCAGGTTAGGAAGTTTGCCGCTGCGGCAGAGCACATTAGCATGACGGGTGGATCAATAAGGGCTCACGTGCATGATAGCGATGTGGCAGTGCTGTTAATTACTGCTGGTAAATATTAGCAGCACAATTTGAGGACCAGCCAGTAGTTACATATTGCATAGTCTAGAGATTCTGTAACTGTTGGAGATATTTGCTGAAATTATAATATCTACTGCTCTGCGTGTAGAGCTGTGATTTCAGGGAGGTACATACCGAAGGTCAAATCTCTCCATTAAACATATGCCTTGAATTTTCAGTGGTTTCCATCGAATTACCTTACGGCAAGGAAAATATGGAGCTCATTAACATTCACAGTTTCAACACATTTAAAGAAGTTCGTATTAGCCCCCAATTTGAAAGCATTTCTAGCCTTAAATTCCTACAAGAGTTATATGGGGTGATACAGAACGCCATTACATTTCTGTAATACAGCGATAATAATTTGGAACTTCTTAAATGAAGATATCTTACAGCACTTGCACAGCTATATGTTAAATAGGAAAATGTGGGCTTTGATGTAAGAATTTACAAGCAATTCACACAACTATCTCGTTTCTGTTAAACGACCCAAGTTCCTAACATTTCATTTACTCTGCACTTTCTGCAAAATAAAACTTAAATTGAGGATTGCTTACATAATATGTGTAAGTATTTGCTCCGGGAATTTAATACTTTAACCAGAATTTCACACTATTTAGTTCAAAGATTCATATATGTAATTTGGAAAATGTAAGGGTCGTTTGGGTGTGTTGTATATTTTGGAACTTACATACCAAATGCAACATTTAACCAACATTTCATTTTAGGTATACTGTGTAATACGAATTATGAGGTAGGTCTATGAAGGAATTATATTGTGAAGTCATTGCTAAGAAAATTAGGTAATGTATAGGAAAATAAATGAAAAACTGGTAAAACAAATCGCAGACAAGGGATATAGTGGTGCAAGTAAGCAGGAAGTACATGTTACCTTACGGAGTGGGATGGCTCAGGCGGTTTCGTCTGTAGTCCGTATTCGGGGTCCAGGTTCGATTCCCGTGGCCGGCTCTACCTGACCCTTAGGCTTTTCGGGGGCTTTCCTAGGTCGCCAGGCAAATGCTGGATAGGTTAATTACATCCCCCGAATTTCCTGTCCTTCCACTTCATCTCTTATTATTTCACATCATCTCCCATCTGGTAGTCTTTTTCAGGATAGAAGTGTCAGCGGCAGTCTCGGCGCTGCATGGCAGGATGACATGTTCTTGGTAAAAACTTCCTCCTTCGGAAGGACGGTCTCCGGACCGACCTAGTGGGCCATTTCAGAACCACGGTGAGTGGGATGCAGTTTGTTATGGCTGCCGGGGAGTTTCCAATTGTAAAGTGTAGGGACCCTGCGCTCTGCGCTGCCTTCTGTCTCCTCTCGCCTCATCCTTCCTTCCGGGAATGTCCCACTTGGGGACATAGGTACAATAGATAAAGACTGGAACTCTGTGCCGAATTCCCTTCGTAAGGCAGTCCAATCCAATTCAAAATATACTGACATTGGCGAAATGACATGTGTAGTGTTTAACGCCCGCATTTACTACACGCGACGTGATACATGAAGTGTAGATGCACCGGTGGAATGAGATGGCGGGGGAAACCGGAGATCCTGGAGAAAAACCGCCCCAGCGACATGTTATGCACCACAAATCTCACTTTGCGGTTGCCTGGGATCGAATCCGGGCCGCCCTGTTGAGAGTCAAGCACTTCAACCACTTAGCCACGGCGCGGCTAAGTGATGTACACCTACATCAGCGACCTTGATGAAAACAGCAAAATTACTGTTGCTCTTCTTTCGTTTTTCATTTGCCTTTGAATGAACATTTTGCTGACAGAAAGGCGTATAAATGCTAAAGGAACGACAATCCTTAAAGATGATAAAGGCAAACATGATGAGAATGTGGTGTGTGAAGTAGAGAGCAATTTTGCCCACCTCATTGGCGTAGATGGCAGCGTTTCTGACTCACGTTTAAGAGGTTCTGAGATCATTTCATTCATCGTCCGATATGACAACGTTGGAGGACACTAACCCGTCTCTGTAGCGTGGTGATAGTGTCAGGTTCAAGAGGTCCCTAGTTCTAATCTCGGTCAGGGTGACAAGCTATGCCCTTATCCTGAAAGTTGAATGTCTGGTAACTCTAAATTCTATAGACCCTGTACTCATTTGAAATCATTTCATTCATCGTCCGACATGACTTAACGTTGGAGGTTTTCCCTTACCCTGAAAGATGAATGTCTGGTAACTCTGAGCTCTATGTATCCTGTACTCATTTGAACTTCATTTCATTCATCGTCCGATATTAAAATTCAAGGTTTTCCTTATCCTGAAAGATGAATGTTTGGCAATTCTAAGCTCTATGTATCCTGTACTCATTTGAACATCATTTCATTCATCGTCCGACATGACTTAACGTTGGAGGTTTTCCCTTACCCTGAAAGATGAATGTCTGGTAACTCTGAGCTCTATGTATCCTGTACTCATTTGAACATCATTTCATTCATCGTCCGATATAACTTAACGTTGGAGGTTTTCCCTTACCCTGAAAGATGAATGTCTGGTAACTCTGAGCTCTATGTACCCTGTACTCATTTGAACACCATTTCATTCATCGTCCGATATGACATAACGTTGGAGGTTTTCTGTTATCCTGAAAGATGAATGTCTGGTAACTCTGAGCTCTATGTACCCTGTACTCATTTGAACATCATTTCATTCATTGTCCGATATAACTTAACGTTGGAGGTTTTCCCTTACCCTGAAAGATGAATGTCTGGTAACTCTGAGCTCTATGTACCCTGTACTCATTTGAACATCATTTCATTCATCGTCCGATATAACTTAACGTTGGAGGTTTTCCCTAATCTTGAAAGATGGATGTCTGGTAACTCTGAGCTCTATGTACCCTGTACTCATTTGAACATCATTTGATTCATCGTCCGATATGACTTAACGTTGGAGGTTTTCCCTTATCCTGAAAGATGAATGTCTGGTAGCTCTAACCTCTATGTACCCTGGGCTCATTTGAACATCACTTCATTCATCACCCGATATGACTTAACGTGGGAGGATGTAAATTGAAAAATAGATAAAGAGAGGAAATCAAGCTTTTGTCCAATACCGTGTTTAATGGATTAATCATTTATTACATTGAGCGTAGTTTAAAACAAATCCATCACCAGATGGTAAAATAAATAATTACTAGAAAATTACTTTTTATTTTTTGTACACTTATGTTGGATATCGAAAGTTTTTTTTTTGTTTGCCCGCCTCGGTAGCGTAGATGGTAGCATGTCTGCGTTCAAGAGGTCCCGAGCTCGAATCTCGGTGAGGGCGAGTTCCCTGGATAAGGTTTTCTCCGGGGTTTTCCCTTATCCATCAAGACGAATGTCGGGTAAGTCTAAGCTCATTGGACCCTGGACTCATTTGAGCATCATTTCACCAAATTCATTCACCGTCCGATATGACAACGTTGGAGGACGTAAATTACAGAAAAAAAAATCGAAAGTTTACTGGAAATATATGTTTTGACGTCTCCGTATGTGTGAACATAAGCAGGTTCCAAGGATGTATCCAGAGAATGCTGCTCTTGAACATTAGCATTTTCTCAAAAGGTTTTAGCAATATACATTAAAATATCACATTTGTACTTTTTATGGATATAACCAATTGCAATATATTCCTTGTTATTGGTTAGAATTTTTAAATGTTTATAATGTTTTAATTTTCACACGACCACAAAGTAAGATTGGCGATGGACAACACAGCGTGGGAACGGTTTTCCTCCGGGTCCTCCGGTTTCCCCACCATCGTTCCACCAATTGCTCCACCCACCATCCAACTTTCCTATCATTCATTTCAACCTCCTGCTATCGTTCGCTTCTTTCACTCTTAACGCAGGTTGGACTCTCTCCTCTATCAGACCCAGTGCTTCGGTTTCCCTCGCCCCAACTTTCCGTGCTAGTGGAACCCGTGTCCCCTAACATCGGCATCGGTAATGTAAGGGAGGAAATCGTTATTTTTTATCTCTTGGCTGTGCAAAGTGGGCGGAATTTCAAAGCCATTAGATAGCAACCAGCTGTTAAAACATTTGACTGTCACTTCAGTTTTGTTGTACCTACAAGGGAGTATGAAATAAATGCACTTCTTTAAGAAGTAAATAGAAGTATAAGTACGAGGATCGGCTGATAAGTCCCGGATAATCTCCAGAAAGGCTAACACATTTGTCATATCGGTGTTCAATTCTAATTAAACCATCTCTGTAGTGCGATTTATCTTGAATTCCCTAGTTTAACCACTATCTTGGTGTTAGGGGATTCTTGTTTCTCTATCCATTTTAAGGTCGAGCCTGAGGAACCGAAGCTTTGGATCCGGTAGAGAACCAGGATAGGATATCAGCCCAATGCCTGGTGTGAAGGTGAGATAAATGATAGGAAACATCATGATGGTGCATTTGGTAGAATGCTGAGGACCCAGAAAATGAAATGTGTAGTGTTTAACGCCCGCTTTTACTACATACGGCACCGCAGACGATGACACTGATGGTATATGAGATGAACATGGAGCACCGGTGGAATGAAATGTTGGGGGAAACCGGAGATCCCGGAGAAAACCCGCCCCAGCCCCGTGTTGTCCACTACAAATCTTACTTTGCGGTCGCCTGGGATCGAATTCAGGCCGCCTTGGCGAGAGCCAAGTGGTCTAACCTCTGAGCTTTGGCGAGAGGACCGAGAGAAAAACCGTCCCAGCGCCATGTTGTCCACTGCAAATGTCACTTTACGGTCGCCTGGGATCGAACCTGGGCTGCCTTAGTGATAGCCAAGCGGTCTAACCACTCAGCCACGGCGCGGTTAGTCCTCAAAGTAGCTGTTCACCACATCAATGACCTCCTTGTTGCTGTGAAATCCTCGTATCAGGTGGTAGTCACTGAGTGCTAGATCTGGCAAATAGGGTGGATGTTCAAGCAATTCCAACATTAATTCACACATTTTTCCCAATTGCAGTGACTGAACGATAGGGCGGAGCATTGCATTAAGAAATAAGAACTTTTTCTTTGCCAAAGGAGGTATTTTTCTTTTCAGCTCATCACTTAAACGTTGCAGTAAGCTTGTGTAGTAGTCATCAGTGATACTTTTACCCTTTTCCAAGTAATCAATATAAATAATTCGCTATACATCCCAGAAAACACTCGCAATTACCCTGTTAGCTGACAAAATTGATTTTGCTTTTTTTGGAGTTGGTTCACCTGGCGCTATCCACTGTTTTGACTGTGATTTACTTTCTGGAGTGTAGTGATGTATCCAAGTTTCATCCAAGGTAATAAGCCGTCTCAAAAATTCACTGTTTTATTTTACGGTAGAGCTCCAAATTCTTAACAGAAACAGTTTTTCTTTACAACTTTTGATCAGATGTCAACAAAGACGGACGGATCTTGTGAAAGTCCAAAACATTACTTAAAATATTACGTGCACGTTCCTTTGGTATGTTTACAGTCTCTGCTATCTCAAACAACTTTAATCTGTGGTCTTCCAGTACCAAACGATGAATGTTTTCAATGATCTCTGGAGTTGTGACTTCCACAGGACGTCCAGAGCGAGGCGCATCACTAGTACTCGTACGTCCCATTTTAAACTCTACAACCAACCTTTTAATTATTGTATATGAAGTGACAGAGCGAGGCGCATCACTAGTACTCGTACGTCCCATTTTAAACTCTACAACCAACCTTTTAATTATTGTATATGAAGTGACAGAGCGAGGCTCATCACTAGTACTCGTACGTCACATTTTAAACTCTACAACCAACCTTTTAATTATTGTATATGAAGTGACAGAGCGAGGCGCATCACTACTACTCGTACGTCCCATTTTAAACTCTACAACCAACCTTTTAATTATTGTATATGAAGTGACAGAGCGAGGCTCATCACTAGTACTCGTACGTCACATTTTAAACTCTACAACCAACCTTTTAATTATTGTATATGAAGTGACAGAGCGAGGCTCATCACTAGTACTCGTACGTCACATTTTAAACTCTACAACCAACCTTTTAATTATTGTATATGAAGGGACAGAGCGAGGCTCATCACTAGTACTCGTACGTCCCATTTTAAACTCTACAACCAACCTTTTAATTATTGTATATGAAGGGACAGAGCGAGGCTCATCACTAGTACTCGTACGTCCCATTTTAAACTCTACAACCAGCCTTTTAATTATTGTATATGAAGGGACAGAGCGAGGCTCATCACTGGTGCTCGTACGTCCCATTTTAAATTCTACAACCAACCTTTTAATTATTGTATATGGAAGGACAGAGCGAGGCTCATCACTAGTACTCGTACGTCCCATTTTAAACTCTACAACCAACCTTTTAATTATTGTATATGAAGGGACAGAGCGAGGCTCATCACTAGTACTCGTACGTCCCATTTTAAACTCTACAACCAACCTTTTAATTATTGTATATGAAGGGACAGAGCGAGGCTCATCGCTAGTACTCGTACGTCACATTTTAAACTCTACAACCAACCTTTTAATTATTGTATATGAAGGGACAGAGCGAGGCTCATCACTAGTACCCGTACGTCCCATTTTAAACTCTACAATCAACCTTTTAATTATTGTATATGAAGGGACAGAGCGAGGCTCATCACTAGTACTCGTACGTCCCATTTTAAACTCTACAACCAACCTTTTAATTATTGTATATGAAGGGACAGAGCGAGGCTCATCGCTAGTACTCGTACATCACATTTTAAACTCTACAACCAACCTTTTAATTATTGTATATGAAGGGACAGAGCGAGGCTCATCACTAGTACTCGTACGTCCCATTTTAAACTCTACAATCAACCTTTTAATTATTGTATATGAAGGGACAGAGCGAGGCTCATCACTAGTACTCGTACGTCCCATTTTAAACTCTAAAACCAACCTTTTAATTATTGTATATGGAAGGACAGAGCGAGGCTCATCACTAGTACTCGTACGTCCCATTTTAAACTCTACAACCAACCTTTTAATTATTGTATATGAAGGGACAGAGCGAGGCTCATCACTAGTACTCGTACGTCCCATTTTAAACTCTACAACCAACCTTTTAATTATTGTATATGAAGGGACAGAGCGAGGCTCATCACTAGTACTCGTACGTCCCATTTTAAACTCTACAACCAACCTTTTAATTATTGTATATGGAAGGACAGAGCGAGGCTCATCACTAGTACTCGTACGTCCCATTTTAAACTCTACAACCAACCTTTTAATTATTGTATATGAAGGGACAGAGCGAGGCTCATCACTAGTACTCGTACGTCCCATTTTAAACTCTACAACCAACCTTTTAATTATTGTATATGAAGTGACAGAGCGAGGCTCATCGCTAGTACTCGTACGTTCCATTTTAAACTATACAACCAACCTTTTAATTATTGTATATGAAGGGACAGAGCGAGGCTCATCACTAGTACTCGTACGTCCCATTTTAAACTCTACAACCAACCTTTTAATTATTGTATATGAAGGGACAGAGCGAGGCTCATCACTAGTACTCGTACGTCCCATTTTAAACTCTACAACCAACCTTTTAATTATTGTATATGAAGGGACAGAGCGAGGCTCATCACTAGTACTCGTACGTCCCATTTTAAACTCTACAACCAACCTTTTAATTATTGTATATGGAAGGACAGAGCGAGGCTCATCACTAGTACTCGTACGTCCCATTTTAAACTCTACAACCAACCTTTTAATTATTGTATATGAAGGGACAGAGCGAGGCTCATCACTAGTACTCGTACGTCCCATTTTAAACTCTACAACCAACCTTTTAATTATTGTATATGGAAGGACCGAGCGAGGCTCATCACTAGTACTCGTACGTCCCATTTTAAACTCTACAACCAACCTTTTAATTATTGTATATGAAGGGACAGAGCGAGGCTCATCACTAGTACTCGTACGTCCCATTTTAAACTCTACAACCAACCTTTTAATTATTGTATATGGAAGGACAGAGCGAGGCTCATCACTAGTACTCGTACGTCCCATTTTAAACTCTACAACCAACCTTTTAATTATTGTATATGAAGGGACAGCGCGAGGCTCATCACTAGTACTCGTACGTCCCATTTTAAACTCTACAACCAACCTTTTAATTATTGTATATGAAGGGACAGAGCGAGGCTCATCACTAGTACTCGTACGTCCCATTTTAAACTCTACAACCAACCTTTTAATTCTTGTATATGAAGGGACAGAGCGAGGCTCATCACTAGTACTCGTACGTCCCATTTTAAACTCTACAACCAACCTTTTTATTATTGTATATGAAGGGACAGAGCGAGGCTCATCACTAGTACTCGTACGTCCCATTTTAAATTCTACAACCAACCTTTTAATTATTGTATATGAAGGGACAGAGCGAGGCTCATCACTGGTGCTCGTACGTCCCATTTTAAACTCTACAACCAACCTTTTAATTATTGTATATGGAAGGACAGAGCGAGGCTCATCACTAGTACTCGTACGTCCCATTTTAAACTCTACAACCAACCTTTTAATTATTGTATATGAAGGGACAGAGCGAGGCTCATCACTAGTACTCGTACGTCCCATTTTAAACTCTACAACCAACCTTTTAATTATTGTATATGGAAGGACAGAGCGAGGCTCATCACTAGTACTCGTACGTCCCATTTTAAACTCTACAACCAACCTTTTAATTATTGTATATGAAGGGACAGAGCGAGGCTCATCACTAGTACTCGTACGTCCCATTTTAAACTCTACAACCAACCTTTTAATTATTGTATATGAAGGGGCAGAGCGAGGTACATCACTAGTACTCGTACGTCCCATTTTAAACTCTACAACCAACCTTTTAATTATTGTATATGAAGGGACAGAGCGAGGCTCATCACTAGTACTCGTACGTCCCATTTTAAACTCTACAACCAACCTTTTAATTATTGTATATGAAGGGACAGAGCGAGGCTCATCACTAGTACTCGTACGTCCCATTTTAAACTCTACAACCAACCTTTTAATTATTGTATATGAAGGGACAGAGCGAGGCTCATCACTAGTACTCGTACGTCCCATTTTAAACTCTACAACCAGCCTTTTAATTATTGTATATTGTCACCCAATTAGCGGTAGGCTTGAGGGCAACAGCTGTCAGGAAACCAAAGGGCAGCCGTGCCACGCCTCCCATTAGTCTCTGTCACTAACTGAAGGGATGGTTAGGGGAGGGATGTCGGGCCCCTGAGCCGTCTCTTTACCCTTCTACTAGGGTCTGGAAATTACGGGACATTCAATTTAATCGAGAACCTTCTAGATGGGCAAGCGGACCCTATATAAGCGACACGTCGTGCAAGGGGCAGTCAGTCAGTCAGTGTTTGACGAGCTAGCAAACGGACGAGAGGACTGTGTACGTGCATCGGAACGTTAACTTACGAACTGGTGAATTGTAATTGTGTGCATTACGCATTTCTGTGTAATTGGCAAGTGCTTAACTGTAAGTCGGTGGAAATAAAGAACATTGCTGAGTTTGTGTAATTGGACTTTTCATTTCACGAACCCACAAAGTCACAATTGGTGTCAGAAGTGCGACATAACACAATGGAGGCAGCATTAGAAAAGATTTTAGCGGAACTGAAACAAATGAAGACGGCCAACGACAACATCACCGAGAAGATGGAAGAAATGAAGGCCGAGTTAACCGCAGAAATGAGAGCAGCGAACGGCAGTCTGGCCACGGAAATGAAGGCGGCGAACGAGGCTCTCGCCGCAAAGTTTGAAGAACAGTTGGCCAGCGTAAAAGAGAACGTCACAGAGTTAGGCGAGCGCGTCGAAGACCTGGCGAGCCGCGTTAATGAGCTGGAAGGAAAAGCCGACAGCAGCGTGAAGTCCCTGAACGCCATGGTGGAGGACGTCGTCGGCAGGAAGCTGAAGGATTTAAAGGCCGACGCGCCGGGACGCGACACAACATCTGCGCGCGTCAAACCTCCCAAGTATGACGGCGCGTCAACGTTTGAGGTCTTCCGCCGCCAGTTCGACACAGTGGCCAGGCACAACGGATGGTCACTGGAGGAGGAGGCCACACAGTTAATAGCCAGCCTCCAGGGAAGAGCCGCGGAAGTCCTAAACGCGGTGCAGACGACGGCGGCGCCCAAGGACATCTGGGAGGCCCTGGAGAATCGCTTCGGGAACCACCGCTTAGCCGCAGCATACCGAAGCCAGCTAAAGGCAAGGTCGCAGCAGCCGGGGGAAACGCTGCAGGAGTTCGCCATAGCCATCGAGCAGCTGGCTAGCAAGGCCTTGGTTGACCTGCCACTGGAGTTCGTATCCCGGGAAGCCGCCTACAATTTTGTCGACGGGGTACGGGACACGGAGATTCGTCAGCGCCTAATGCTCGGGGAATATAAAACCATCCACGAGGCGCTGACAGCGGCATTAAGGATGGAGGCGGCCAAAATAACATCCATCCCGACGTCGAGAACGAGGAGTGTCCGCTACGCCGGAGACAGAAGACCAGCTGAGGGACGCCGGCGAACACCTAGTGGCCTGTGTTGGGGGTGTGGACAGCCCGGACACCTGCAGAGAGACTGCCCACACCAGGAAGAGCAGCCGGAAAACGAGTAAGGGCCGTCGTGGAGAGGGGCACGTCGGCGCCATCACCACCATCCCCTCGAGTGACACTGCGCGCCGTCAGCCGGCGTATGGATGACAGCCTCATCGCGGACGGTTGGGTAAGAGGGAAGCCATGCCGCGTGCTGGTGGACACCGGGGCGGCCGTGACCATCATCAGACCTGACGTGGCGAAGGGTTTGCCGACAAGGAAGCCAAGCCGGCCATACCAGCTTGTCACGGCATCGGGCGACACCTTGCCTGTGGAGAAGGAGGCCCTGCTGGAGCTGAAGTTGGGACGCAGTGCCGTGCGTCTGTGGGTGTTCGTCGCGAAGGTGGCTGAGGAGGTGATTCTGGGACTGGATGCCCTCAGGAGCCATGAGGCGACGGTCGACGTCGGCAAGAAGGTTCTGCGGCTTAACGGAGAAGAGGTTATACTCCGTCAACCCGAAGAGCGCCTTGGAATTTGCAGGGTCGTCTTGGACGAAGACGTGGTTGTCCCCGCGAGGAGCGAGGTGGTGGTGACGGCGCGACTGGAGGGTCAGAGAACCAGGAACATGATGCTGGACCAGAAGACGCCTGTAAACGGATTGTGTGTAGCCAGGGCATTGCTGCCGTGCCGAGAGGAGGTGCCCGTGAGACTGCTAAATCCTACGGACGCCGATCACGACGTCCAGGCCGGGACGGAGTTGGGAATGTGCGAGCCCGTGGTGAGCGTAACAGCTATCGACGAGACCCAGGTGCCGGCGCGGAAGCAACACCTGGGGCCCCGGCTAGAAGGCTTGGTGGAGAGGGCGGCCGACCACCTGACCACAGAACAGCTGGAGAAGGTTCGACAACTGCTAAGACGGTATCAGCGCGTCTTCAGCCAAGGTGATAGTGACTACGGCCGCACGGACAAAGTGCTTCACCGCATCGACACCGGAGACGCCCGGCCTATTCGGCAACCACATAGACGCGTTCCGCTGGCGAAGCAAGGGGCGGTACGAGACATGCTGGAGGACATGAGATCCAGGGGAGTGATTGAAGAGTCTGACAGCCCTTGGTGTTCCCCTGTAGTCTTGGTGACAAAGAAGAACGGCGAGCTGCGCTTCTGCGTAGACTACAGAAAGTTGAACGCCGTCACCCGGAAGGACTGTTTTCCCTTACCCCGGATTGACGACACCCTGGACACGCTAGCTGGTGCACAGTGGTTCTCGACCCTGGACCTAAAGTCGGGCTACTGGCAGGTAGCTCTAGACCCGAGAGACAAGGAGAAGACCGCATTCTCGACGGGCCAAGGTCTTTGGCAGTTCACGGTTATGCCCTTTGGCCTCTGCAACGCACCAGCTACCTTCCAACGCCTCATGGAGTCAGTGATGAGAGGGCTGACTTACGATGCCTGCCTGCTATACCTGGACGACATCATCATCGTCGGGAAGACTTTTGAAGATCACCTCGAGAATCTGAGTAAGGTGCTACAGAGACTGCAGGCGACCAACTTGAAGCTGAACGCGAAGAAGTGCCAGCTCTTCCGCAAGGAAGTTAACTACTTGGGCCACATAGTCTCAGCAACCGGAGTGGCCACAGACCCGGAGAAGACAAAGGCTGTGAGAGATTGGCCTCGCCCAAAGGATAAGAAAGAATTGCGCAGTTTCCTGGGGCTGTGCAGTTATTACAGGCGCTTCATAAAGGGGTTCTCCAACATCGCAAAACCCCTCACCCGCCTGACAGAGGAACACCGGCCCTATGTGTGGACGGAGGACGCAGAAAACGCTTTCCAGCACCTAAAGGAGACCCTGTGCAGTGCTCCAATTTTGGGTTTCCCACAACCGGGTGGCGCCTTCATTGTGGACACCGACGCCAGCGACCATTGCATTGGAGGTGTCCTATCGCAGGTCCAGGATGGCCATGAGCGGGTGATAGCCTATTACAGCAAGACACTATCCAAGGCAGAGAAGAACTACTGCGTCACCCGACGGGAGTTACTGGCGGTAGTAAAGACATTGGAGCACTTCCACAAGTACCTGTACGGTCAGCCATTCCACCTGAGGACTGACCATTCTGCCCTAACCTGGCTATTGAGCTTTAAGAACCTGGAAGGCCAGACAGCACGTTGGGTCCAGAGGCTGCAGGAGTACGACTTCACCTCGGAACATCGTAGAGGGAAGAGCCACGGTAACGCAGACGCCATGTCCCGAAGACCCTGTCCAGAAGAGTGCGGCCAGTGCACAAGAGTGGAAGAGAAGGAGCGTGCCGCAGCAGTCCGAGTAGTTGTGGCAGTGCCTGCTGAAGGCTGGGATAGCGCAGGCCTGAGGAGGGAGCAGCTGGCGGACGCAGACTTGGGGCCACTCTTGAGGGAAGTGGAGGCAGGGATGAGACCAACCTGGGAGGACATCGCACCGAGGAGCGCCACCTACAAGTCGTACTGGGCCCAATGGGACTCGTTGAAGACCAGAGAGGGCGTGCTGTTCCGGGTATGGGAATCACCCGATGGGAAGACGCAGAGAGAGCAGTTGGTACTTCCCCGGAGTAAGGTCCCGGAAGTCCTGGAGGAAGTGCACGCCGGTACTTCGGGAGGACACCTGGGAGCGAACCGAACGATTGACAAACTACGGCAGCGCTACTACTGGCTGAGACTCCGAGCAGATGCTGAGAGATGGTGCCGTCAGTGTCACGTGTGCGCGGCGAGTCGTGGCCCTCAGACTAGGAGCCGGGGTCGCATGCAGCAGTACAACGTCGGAGCGCCATTCGAACGGATCGCCGTTGACATTGCTGGACCGTTCCCAGTTTCCGACCGAGGCAACAAGTACCTAATGGTGGTCGTGGACTACTTCACCAAGTGGCCGGAGGTGTATGCCATCCCAAACCAAGAGGCAAAGACAATCACAGACTGCCTCGTGGAGCAAGTGTTCTGCCGATTTGGGGTGCCGTTAGAGCTGCACAGTGACCAGGGTACCAACTTTGAGTCCAACCTAATGAAGGAGGCACTACAAAGGCTTGGGGTGAACAAGACTCGCACTACGCCTCTACATCCCCAATCGGATGGCATGGTCGAAAGGTACATCAAGACCTTAGAGGAACACCTGAGGAAGGTCGTGGCCAGCCATCAGCGAGACTGGGACGTCAAGGTGCCACTGTTCTTGCTGGCCTATCGCTCCTCTACACACGACACAACTGGGATGACGCCAGCCAGCTTAATGTTCGGCCGAGAGTTACGCCTCCCTTGTGACCTGGCTTTTGGAAGCCCTCCGGAAGCGAAACAGCCAGCGACCGAGTATGTGGAGAACTTGGTGGACCATCTCCACGACATGCACGAGTTGGCTCGCCAGAACATCCAGAAGGCGAGCGACCGCATGAAGACCAGGTATGACAGGCAAGCCAACAGCCAAGGGTTCCAGCAAGGTGACCTGGTCTGGTTGTACCGTCCTACCCGGACCAAGGGACGCTGCCCGAAGCTCCAGCAGCCATGGCAAGGACCGTACCGGGTGGTGAAGAGGATTAACGACGTGGTCTACCGCATCCAGAAGGTCCCCCGAGGAAAGATGTTGGTGGTACACTTGGATCGACTAGCCCGCTACGATGGTGCTGTTCGGGACGACCAGCTTTGAGGAGGGAGCAGTGTCACCCAATTAGCGGTAGGCTTGAGGGCAACAGCTGTCAGGAAACCAAAGGGCAGCCGTGCCACGCCTCCCATTAGTCTCTGTCACTAACTGAAGGGATGGTTAGGGGAGGGATGTCGGGCCCCTGAGCCGTCTCTTTACCCTTCTACTAGGGTCTGGAAATTACGGGACATTCAATTTAATCGAGAACCTTCTAGATGGGCAAGCGGACCCTATATAAGCGACACGTCGTGCAAGGGGCAGTCAGTCAGTCAGTGTTTGACGAGCTAGCAAACGGACGAGAGGACTGTGTACGTGCATCGGAACGTTAACTTACGAACTGGTGAATTGTAATTGTGTGCATTACGCATTTCTGTGTAATTGGCAAGTGCTTAACTGTAAGTCGGTGGAAATAAAGAACATTGCTGAGTTTGTGTAATTGGACTTTTCATTTCACGAACCCACAAAGTCACAATATGAAGGGACAGAGCGAGGCTCATCACTGGTGCTCGTACGTCCCATTTTAAATTCTACAACCAACCTTTTAATTATTGTATATGGAAGGACAGAGCGAGGCTCATCACTAGTACTCGTACGTCCCATTTTAAACTCTACAACCAACCTTTTAATTATTGTATATGAAGGGACAGAGCGAGGCTCATCACTAGTACTCGTACGTCCCATTTTAAACTCTACAACCAACCTTTTAATTATTGTATATGAAGGGACAGAGCGAGGCTCATCACTAGTACTCGTACGTCCCATTTTAAACTCTACAACCAACCTTTTAATTATTGTATATGAAGGGACAGAGCGAGGCTCATCACTAGTACTCGTACGTCCCATTTAAAACTCTACAACCAACCTTTTAATTATTGTATATAAAGGGACAGAGCTAGGCTCATCACTAGTGCTCGTACGTCACATTTAAAACTCTACAACCAATCTTTTAATTATTGTATATGTAGGGACAGAGCGAGGCTCATCACTAGTACTCGTACGTCCCATTTTAAACTCTACAACCAACCTTTTAATTATTGTATATGTAGGGACAGAGCGAGGCTCATCACTAGTACTCGTACGTCCCATTTTAAACTCTACAACCAACCTTTTAATTATTGTATATGTAGGGACAGAGCGAGGCTCATCACTAGTACTCGTACGTCACATTGTAAACTCTACAACCAACCTTTTAATTATTGTATATGAAGGGACAGAGCGAGGCTCATCACTAGTGCCCGTACGTCCCATTTTAAACTCTACAACCAACCTTTTAATTATTGTATATGTAGGGACAGAGCGAGGCTCATCACTAGTACTCGTACGTCACATTGTAAAGTCTACAACGAACCTTTTAATTATTGTATATGAAGGGACAGAGCGAGGCTCATCACTAGTGCTTGTGCGTCCCATTGTAAACTCTACAACCAACCTTTTAATTATTGTATATGTAGGGACAGAGCGAGGCTCATCACTAGTACTCGTACGTCACATTGTAAACTCTACAACCAACCTTTTAATTATTGTATATGAAGTGACAGAGCGAGGCTCATCACTAGTACTCGTACGTCACATTGTAAACTCTACAACCAACCTTTTAATTATTGTATATGAAGGGACAGAGCGAGGCTCATCACTAGTGCTCGTACGTCACATTGTAAACTCTACAACCAACCTTTTAATTATTGTATATGAAGGGACAGAGCGAGGCTCATCACTAGTACTCGTACGTCACATTGTAAACTCTACAACCAACCTTTTAATTATTGTATATGAAGGGACAGAGCGAGGCTCATCACTAGTGCCCGTACGTCCCATTTTAAACTCTACAACCAACCTTTTAATTATTGTATATGTAGGGACAGAGCGAGGCTCATCACTAGTACTCGTACGTCACATTGTAAACTCTACAACGAACCTTTTAATTATTGTATATGAAGGGACAGAGCGAGGCTCATCACTAGTGCTTGTGCGTCCCATTGTAAACTCTACAACCAACCTTTTAATTATTGTATATGTAGGGACAGAGCGAGGCTCATCACTAGTACTCGTACGTCACATTGTAAACTCTACAACCAACCTTTTAATTATTGTATATGAAGTGACAGAGCGAGGCTCATCACTAGTACTCGTACGTCACATTGTAAACTCTACAACCAACCTTTTAATTATTGTATATGAAGGGACAGAGCGAGGCTCATCACTAGTGCTCGTACGTCACATTGTAAACTCTACAACCAACCTTTTAATTATTGTATATGAAGGGACAGAGCGAGGCTCATCACTAGTACTCGTACGTCACATTGTAAACTCTACAACCAACCTTTAATTATTGTATATGAAGGAACAGTCTTTCAATGTACTGTCCATTTCCTCCTTGATTTCTTTAGACGTTAAGCCTTTCAAATGGAAGTATTTAATCACTGCTCGTGTTTCCAAATCCTCCATTTTTGTGAAACCTCTACACTTGTCTTGTTTAAAATGCTGTCATACAAAAACTAAACAAGCTATTGACCTGTAACTATGGATACAAGCTAGCCTAGAGTTAAACTATGATGTTATCCGTCAAACTGTCCCAGTGGCGCAATCTCTCTGTGAGGCCCGCGACTAATCAGCGGACCCTCGTACAAGAAGCATGTGTGCGCAGACATTGATTGATTACAGAATTATGATAAAGAGGGAAATGTGTGTGAGATGTCAAAAACCACTTAGCCGATGTTAAAGCGCGCTTTTCTTCCAGATGGTTACAGGTAGTATACTAGGTTAGGGGTAGCCTTAAACGTGCTACTTTTGGCACCTATACACATTTAGCCCAAAGGGGTAAAGGATACTCGTAGGGAGGTTGTAACGTAACCCATGACTTAATAGCCTGCAAGCCAACCCCACTGCCGGCTTCACGCCCACATACGCAAGGCAGAGGTCGGAGACCAAGGCACCTCTAGCCGGAAAGTTGGCTTTCTAGACCAGGGTAGGATCGATCCCGGGCGCATTCCGTGGCAGAGAACCAAAGCACAATGTTCTAGCCCACTATGCCCCATTTCCCTCATATTCGACTAAAGTGTATGAGTTTGACAAAACCGGGTACATCTAGATACCTTCAAAAACTGTAAGCTACCCTGACATTCAATTCGTATTTTCAACCTCCAACATACAAATACAGATGTTTGTAGATGGAACTTTGTACGTCTGTACTATAGGAATTAAAATTACAACTCACAAAACTACCTCTACCACATTTTGAACCCTTGGTGTAGAAATCTTCATTGTGTAAACCATGTGGTCAGAATATAGTACAGTATGACTTGGTTAGTTACAACTTCTAAACACTTCCCTCTAATACTTTAACACTGAACCTACTGACCGTGAAGTAGTACAGTAAAATATAATAATGTGTGATAAATTTAAGTTATATATTTTTAAAAATTATAAATTCTTCATGGTGGTAGTCTCGTAATATATCCATTACATTCTCAGATTTTTTCTCCTGAAGATGCAATGCAGGTATTGCAAAATTAGTCCTTGAATAATTTATTCTCCTTTCCTCACCAATGCTCGGGTTCCTTCTGAGCGAGGATACCGAAGCATTTGACCTGAGATACCAGGGTTGAGGGGTCGGCCCAATGCCTGGGATGATGAAGAGATGAGTCATGGAGCAATTGCTGGAATGGTGGTGGGGGAAACCGGAGGACCCGGAAGAAACGCACCCCAGCGCCATGTAGTCCACCACAAATCCCACTTTGCGGTCGCCTGGGATCGAACCCGGGTCGCCTAGGTGAGAGCCAAGTGGTCTAACCATTCAGCAATGGCGCGGCCATATTTATTATATTGTACTAATTCTTATTTTGAATTACGGGTTCTTTATTTAAAACCTAACGGGCGCACGGTATTTCGGCTGTGCGCGATTGGGTGTGCCACAGCTGGCTTTGCTTCTACATGAACTCCGCGCTTAAAGCATATACAAGTATAACATCCTTACGTAATAGAAGATGCTGTCCACCCTTGGCTAAACAAACATTATATCGGGGGAACACATTCTGATTCATACGATTAATTTGGGCCACTGTATCAGGATTTGTCTCGTAAACTTTGTTTTCCAGGTTACCTCACACAGTGTTAGATCTGGGAAGCAAGAGGGCCATACACCAGCACTAATCCTTTATCTTCAAACACTTCATGGACTCCTCTCCTGTATGTGCAGTAGAGAATCTTGTTGAAACCATCCATATGATTTGTCATCTTCTCTCAGTTCATGATAAAATGGAGTCAAAATGCCATTCCTGCATTCACAGCCTGCTCGTAGAATACTGCACCGATTAAGTGTAGCGTTCATAATGAGGGGTTTCTTGAACGCATGTGGATTTTCACCTATTGCGCTAATTCTGAGATGGATTTGGTTGGTGAACATTCAAAACATGCACCTAATTCGTCTAACTTTTCCTCTGTTAAAGCTGTCCGTTTACGCTTTCGTCTTTTGTTTACCACGGAATCAGTGGTTTCGAGTTTCTGCACAATCTCGTGAATAATTGTAAATCTGGAAGGAAGCATTTCAGCAGGGAACGTTTGAATGTACTGTGTGCGAACACAGCTTGGCGATTCCCATTTATAATAACTTTAACACACGACAAAGCATTGCTTTAGAGTCAAGCGCCGGTATAATGCTGTCGAGTGCAGGGCAGACCGCTAGCCCCCGCGCACAACGGTAGCCGGTAGTGGGAGAATCCAGCAAGGTCGCGTAAGAGCTATAACGTCCCGCTAGACTTTAAATAAAGAACCCTGTATTATAGTTGATTCAACATTAGAATCGGGCTATGGGTAAACATAACACTGTATCCCGGAGCTGTTAATCTACCACCCTATGGTGCAGCATATCCGGGATGCCATCCACGCTTTACACGCTTCTGGCATTAGCATGGATTCCTGGTCACTTAAGTTTGCGGGGAAATGAAATGGCGGATTCAGCAGCTAAGACGGCTATCATGAAGCCCAGGGTTAGAGTACCATCTTTTACATCGGAAGACTTTAGAGCTTGTCAGTCCTGCTGGCAGGAAGAGTGGTCCGGTCTCCGCAGCAATAAACTTAGATCTATGAAAGAACTTCCGATTCCCTGGGTTACTTCCTGTCGTTCATCTCGTCGTGAGGAGGTGAATTTGGCTTGGTTACGCATTGGGCACTGCTTTTTTTTTACGCATAGTTTTCGATTTAGAAGGGAGCCTGCTCCAGTCTGACCATTTTGTAACGAAGCGTTATCTGTCCGACCCGTGCTGCTAGAGTGTTTTTGCCTAGCATACGTAGCACGTCTCTGCAGCTTCTGGCCAGCTTTGCAGAAATGCTGGCGGATGACAACAAAGAGGTGGAGAAGATTTTTAAGTTATTTTCTATGTTAGAATTTAGTGAAGATAGTTTTTTGTGCTGTGTGGCATTATATTTCTTTTTCTTTTCTTTTTGTTTTTGTTGTGAGTTTTTGTGAGTTTATTTACACTGGTATTATCGTATGAACAAAAGAGAATTCAAAAGGCTTGTTTATTTTTAACATTCATATTAATCACAAGTTCCAAACGATGTTTGAATAACATAGTGTTGAGAAGCCACAGTAATGGCACACATTTAATGTTAATGGTGCGTTTATTGTGGGCGTCCGCTTGGGTTGTAAGAGTGGAGGGGTAAGCTACCCTTACTCAACTGCTTCAGGCACGAGTACTTTCACTTCAGTATTTTCACTCACTACTTACAGAGTGTACCAGGCAGGCGATGCCAAAAACGGCTAATGGGGAGCCACAATTTGATAAAGGACTACCAGATGTAAATACTATTAATAGGATTGTAACGTTGGGCAGTGAACTTTTCTATGCTGATGGTTTTTTTATTTTGTTTTATTTTGTCCCTTTAACTCCAATGGTGATATCGGCGGCCGTTTCCCTTTGAAACATATCGAAGGTGTCAACTCGTATTCGTTGAGTTTTAATAATTAGTTCACGCACACATTCGCACTCTCATTCATACTTTCAGACTCTGGGGAAGATGAGGAATTATCTTGGTCAGAGAAAGTTCCCCACCCCCACCGCCGGGAATTGAATCCCGGACCCCTAGCACGGCAGGCAGATGCTCTACCGACTGAGCTACGGGGCCAGCCAATGCTAATGTTGCCTGCGTGACAATCACAAAAACTACTCGAAAGATTTTGTTAATTCCTTCACCATAGAAAAATATGTAATGAGATACATAAAATCATTATTAAAATAAAAACGTTATTTACAAATCCCTTGTAGTTGATTACGAACCTAGTGAAGTTGTAAAGGACCATGCCTTTGAGTTTAATTGCCACGGATTAGAATTTGGAGGTGGTAGACAACAGATCAACGAGGGCGGTTCAAAAGATATGATGTTGCTAAGTGAAGTTTGTACAGTGATCTGTTACACGTTATCAAAACAAATTTGGTGCTGATTTATAGGTTAGTTTGGATTTTACAGACATTTCAATAAGTTGTTTAACATGATTTTGTGAAAATGGAAAAAGTGCAGTATCGTTCAGTGATTCGCTTTTTACTTTTAGATGGGAAAACTTGTGAGGAGATAAAAGCGAAATTGGTTGTTTATGGAGACATTTCGCCTTCTATGACAACAGATATTGGTATAAAGAATTTAAACGTGACCGATGAGCGCCCAGGACGTCCTGTAGATGTGATTACCGAGGAAGTCATTGAGAAAGTCCACGATATGATTCTCGCAGAGGCCATAGGTGTATCGACGGGAACGGCAATTTATATTATACACGATAAGTTGGAGATGAGAAAGCTGTCGGCCCGATGGGTGCCGCGTTTGCTCACAGTGGACAACAAGCGAGTGCGGCATTCAACTTCGAAGTTGTTTAAGCGAAATCCGAAGGACTTTTCCGTCGAGTTGTCACTATCGATGAGACCTGGATTCATCATTATACTCCGGAAACCAAGCAACAATCAAAACAATGGGTTGCTTCCGGAGAATCTGCTCCAAAGAAGGCAAAGAACGGTCCCATCGGCTGGAAAAGTGATGGCGACGATTTTTTTTGGGATGCGAAAGGTCTTATACTCATTGACTTCTTGGAAAAGGGAAAAACGATTCTGGAGCATACTATAGTGAGTAATTGGCGCAATTCGACAAGATATGGTGAAGAAGAAAGTTCTGTTTCACCACAATAATGCCCCATTACATTCATCTGGAGTTGCTGCCGTCAAACTGCATGAAGTACTGCCCAAACATGAAGAAATGGATCGCAGGAACAACATAGGTCATCATGCAGACAGAGGCGTATTTTGCAGAGCTTGACAATTCTGACTTTTGGAGCGGTTAAAAATGGCAGGAGCTTTGAGAGAAGGGCACATTCCTAAAAGGGAACTATGTTGAGAAATAAATAATTTGTGTTACTTAATTGATGGAAATTAATCATTTCTGCACACTAGCCGTATATAGGCTAAGGTTTTTGATAGAGTCAACATGAAACATTCAATGCCACGGCCGGGATTTGAACCACGGATCTCCTGGTTTCCGCCCAGTCGCCCTAATCCATTGAGCTACCATGACCAACGTGCCCGTCCTGACATTAAATTGTCTAACTGGCCCATATATTTCCCCGGTAGACCACTACGGGCTCACTACTTGCATCCCAGGTTTCATCTTACGATGGTAAGTCGCCACAAACGGTGTATCTCGAATGCGAGAGCCCCTAGTGGTCTACCGGGGAAATATATGGGCCAGTTAGACAATTTAATGTCAGGACGGCACGTTGGTCATGGTAGCTCAATGGATTAGGGCGACTGGGCGGACACCAGGAGATCCGTGGTTCAAATCCCGGCCGTGGCATTAACTGTTTCATGTTGAGTCTATGTATCAAATAGTTTGTGTTCGATAAAACTGACGTCTAATACGGGTGCTAATTGAACTGCCATCGTAGTGCTGTAATCAAGTTCTAAATAATTGCTAACATTAAACAGTGAGCGAATCTATAAAGATTATTTTTCTCGTTGGTCTTTCCCAAACAGGAATGTCGAATTTTGATCCTCACCTCTACTTCGTTGTAATATATTGTAAGGGTTTCTGCATTATATGTGATTTAATAACTACAGACCAAAAGAGGGGGTTCGGTGTTCTACCACCAACAAAGGGGGTTATGGTTCACGTTCTTCTGATTTTAGGGGCTGTATGAAACTAATGCTAGAGTACTCGGGCAGCTAAAGGTCCTTTTGGAGCAGCAAACAAATCTGCCAATCTATAAACGCACACCATATTTGTGTGCACGGTCCGTTGGAATGCATTCCGATGAAGCATTGTATAATGTTGATAAACTAAATAATAAAAAACGTTCAGTTTATTTTCAAGAATTCTTTTGTAGCATTTACGATTTCCGAGATATTGAAGTGCTAAGTCACTTGTCATGTGTTGTATTTGCCAGCGAACGCCTGTGATGATGATACCTTTAAACGCACGCAGTCCGAGCTATGCATGTCACTCCATGTTTATGTATGCCTACGTCACTATTACGTAATGGGATTGGCTAATGCCTTGTGTTAACCTCCAACTGCAGTGGCGGATCTCAAGGTTACACTTCCGGACTCTCAACAAACACAAGCTTACGAATGTTTCGTGTTTGGAATAGTACAACCAGACTAGAATTTGAATATATCTGACTGCGATCCGGAGTTTGATGGCATAAAATTATGTAAACTAGATCAATGAAGTAATATAAAATTAAATAAAATTATCTAAAATTGACTTTAAAAATCTGTCTTCTTATCAGAATTTGAGAGTACAACGCATTTAACTTTAGAACTGAAGTTAAAAATTAAAATCTATTTAAACTAACAAATTTGTATGTTTTAGGAAGAAAGTTAGGGAATGTCCATGTCAGAGGAACTCCTTTCCACAGCTGGAGTATACTTGCAGTATGTTAGTGCAGGAAGTGACATATGTTTCGTACCCAGACCTTTTATCAAAAACACTTTCCATTTTATTAGATACTCTTCCTCCCACTTCAAATCAGATAGGAGTTCGTTAGAATTAGAGAACTTTTCAGACTTGCACCTTTCTCTTGTGTACGTGAGATACTTGTGTTCAAACTTGCCTTTATAAATTTCAGTTTGACAGTTGTAATGTTTCGATAACAAGTTTCATGTGGAAATATCGCAATAAAAATTGCTGTATCTCTCCAGCTGAGAGTGGAACTCTGAGTGTGCTGCACCATTTTCAGATCTAAAGTCACAAAAAGCAAGACATCTCAGTTCATAACAAAGACATACATTTTTGAAAGAGTCTACAAATTCTGGAGTGATTAATACGTCATTTGTAAGACTTGATGCAGCAATCTTCAATATATTAATGATTACGTTAGTATATTTCGTGAATGGTTAACCATGGGATGGATATAATTGTAGAAAACGCCTGGATGTTGAACCATTGATGGAATGTTTGCAGAAACCAAAGCTTCGCAAAAGTCTGATGACTAATTCTTAATGTTGCAATAAAAGTTGAATGGATTTCTTGTTATCGCGACCTATACGTTGCGGAACAGTGCATTTTGTTTCAGCTAATGAACATCTTATCATCTCCAAATTCAGATGCAATCTGTTTTTTTTAATACCGTATGTTAAAGATGTATTGCAAAATGTTAGAGGTGGTCGATACCAGTTTTTCTGGGTACCGACATACGATATTTTAATAAAATAAAAATGCAAGTATCATGAGTATCAAGGACCCATCCCTACAAAATGTATATCTTGAATTTTTTGGGAATAACCTGTAAGTCGTTTTCATTTTGTGTAAGTAGCAGACATAAAGAGATGGGTGAGAGCGTGTTAGACAAAAAAATGTAAAACACAGTCTTCTTCAACTAATGTTTTTTTGCTATTTCCGAGACATTCAGCTTTTTTCCTGCCATTCTGAAGAGAGTTTGGAATTTTAAGTGCGGCATCTACTGATTACGTAGAAAATGAAGCTAGCTACAGTGAAGCAATAAATATTACACATATATAAAGCCTTCACTTATCTTAAAAAATGTTGTTGTTACTTCTTTCTAATGGAGATCGATTTCACAAACAGATCGTTTAACCATGAAATAAATCCTGAAGTTAAATTATTAAAACAATTAAATGGTCCGAAAGATTTAATAGTTGGGAAAAGATATTTATTTAAAAAATAAACTTGGCGTAATGAATTTTGAAATACCAGCAGTTGATTCTGTTTTTAGGTTTGTTTCGTTTTCAGATGTTGGTAATACTAAAAAACATAAGAAAAACATGGCAAACGGAATCCTTGACTACGAAGTTTGTTTGTGGACTTAAGATACAATCTGTTTGTGAAATCGATCTCCATTAGAAAGAAGTAGTAACACCAATTTCTTAAGATAAGTGAAGCCTTAGTATCAAATTTTTATATTTGTGTAAAATTTGAGTAGCGGTAAATTTGTGACGGTAACGAAATATATAATGTATCTGTTTGAGGTAAGTTTTGTTTGGATTAAAATGAAGTTGACACACTAGTTAGGAGTGCTGTTTGACTCGGGTTCGGAAGATCGTGGGTTTGATAGACGCTCACTCTCCTGTCATTTCGTCTCCGCTGCGGCCAGATGGCGCAGAGGCTTTCTTTTGAACATTCCTGACTACGTCAGATGGACGTTCTTGGACCTCCACATAACAAATGACAGTATTACTGGAAATGGAAGGATTTTGCAGTCGGTTGAGGACATGGGACGGCTGGTGCAGCAGCGACACAAAAGAGCGGCGGCGAGTTGAAATCACTTCCTAATTTATTTTTTGTTCACCCCAGTAGTCTGCTTGATGACGACCTTGTCAGACTGCGATGGTGTACGAGATAGATATGCTATCTTATCTATCTCTCTCTCTTTGTAGAGTTGCCAATCAGGCGATGTCATCTACGTTACATTACAGATTACCGGAGTTTGATACACAGGAAGCATTTTGTGCAGCATTCACAGTGTACTATGCCACCATCTGTTGGAACCTATTAATACTGTCCTTTTGATTCCTTTTAATTTGACTTGGCAGCGGAAACGATTACGTTTTGTCATAAACTAGGTCAGCATCCGTTACACTATTAATATAGGATAATTATAATTAGTTAAGGGTCCTCGATACATGTATGGTATCGATATCGAACGATACTTGAGAAAATTCCCTTGATACTTTTTCGATACTTCGGTGGCGATTCTGCAATTTCTTTTTAAACACAAAATATTATAGCCTCAAGTAGAACATTACAAATCCCGAGAAATTGTCAACAATGTGGTATCTGTACAGTAACATTAGACAAGAAAATAATCGTGTGTCAACTGTCAGTTAACAGTTCCCAAGAAGAAATCACTACATATCTCCTGTGACCTCCCCTTTCTAGTACACTGCATTACTGCAAAACAAATTAAACATTTCCAAAACTAAATATTTGTGTATTCCACATACAACAGTTTTCTCTGAAAGACTATTTAGTACAGCAGGACTCATATGTCGCAGAAAAACAAGTAGACTTGACCCCGAAACAGTGAAAATGCTAGTATTTTTGAACAAAAACTTATAAAAGTGAACTGTTTTGTTTTTAAATGTCTAATGTAGAGTTTAAAAATAAGAACAATGATGGTTTTAAGTTTTGTCTTATTAAATATGTACACCTATTTAATTTTACTGGCATTACACAGTTGTACCAACATTCTATTTTGTATTGAAACTAGAAGTAGAAATGACGATATCGGGTATTGAGAAAAACTGGTATCGACCCACCCCTAGTTAAAAGGTATTAGCGTAATTGTGGGCGGATGGAATTGACCTTTCTTTATGTTAGTGTCCTTCAAGAAATGAAAGCTATCAAAATGTATTGCAATGGTTTTACTTGTAACCAGGTTAGATGTACATTGTCCATTACGTAATATTCCACCTGAACGTTATATACCGAGATGACACCTGTGTGTGTGTGTGTGTGTGTGTGTGTGTGTGTGTGTGTGTGTGTGTGTGTGTGTGTGTGTGTGTGTGTGTGTGTGTGTGTGTGTGTGTTCCCTTATTGCCATTTGGGGTACATAATGGTGCTTGTACAAGAGTAGAGAAAGCCGTGTGACTACTGCACATCACATGTGTTAGAAAATGTGTGCAAGAAGACTTGGACTTCCAACGATCAAACTACCCTTTACCTACACGTAAAACATCAGTTTATTTTGATTTCCTCAAAAGTGTCTTAAGATGTTCATTAAATTGCCATATTTAAGGATTTTGATGAAAAATGAATTGTATGTTTTGAATTTTCTGGGAATAACGTATGAATGACTCCAGCATAAATTGATAAACAAACTAAGTCTTACAAAACAGATCTCGTTAGAACACGGCCGCGCCGTGGCTCAGTGGTTAGACCGCTTGGCTCTCACCAAGGCGGCCCGGGTTCGATCCCAGGCGACCGCAAAGTGAGATTTGTAATGGACAACACGGCGCTGGGGCGGGTTTTCTCCGGGACCTCCGGTTTCCCCGGCCATCTCATTCCACCGGTGCTCCATCTTCATCTCATGCACCATCAGTGTCACCGCCTGCGGTGCCGTATGTAGTAAAAGCGGGCGTTAAACACTACACATTTCGCTAGAACACACTTAAAATGTTTTGTTGCGTTCTGTATTTCAGAAATATTTTTTGTTTACTGTTTGAATTTTCTGGTAGTTTCGACTTTTATGAAGTTTTGTTTTCTCTCTGTTTTTGTTGGACGATATGCTTTAGCTGGAGCTGGATTATTTCCAAGGGGATTCGGCACGGAGGTTCAAACTTGTTCTATTGTACCTTCCTGCCCTGGGAGGAAGGATGAGGCGAGAGGAGACAGAGGGCGGCCGTCCCAAGAAGCCATAATAGTGCGGAGGGCAGGGCCCGTTCATTTTACTTAGTTGGAAACTTCCCAGGACAACGGATATCTTATCCTACTGTGGTTCGGAAACTGTCCCACCACGAGACCTGGGTTCGAAGACCGGCAACAGGTCCTCTCGGAGGAGGAATTGGTTTAATCATATCATCCTGCCATGCACCGCCGAGGAACAGAAAATTCGGGGAATGCAATTAAAATACCGCCTGACGACCAAGAAAACCCCCGAAAAACTCCATGGGTCAGTTAGGTTGGCCACGGGAATCGAACCCGGACCTGAATGCGGGCCTGAGCCATCCCGCTCGTTAGGCACAGAGATTGTATAGAAGATGCCTTTTGTGTACATTTACGAGTTTTATTTAGAATCGCTTTAACCTTTTACATTTTGGGTACGGTGCATTATTGATCTGCATTGTGCAGCTGTGAGCTACATCTTGTATTTGCCTCAAAATTTGAGTCTTGTACATATCACGTATAACTTCATTACTTAAGTTATTCCTCTCTCTCTCTCACGCACATGCACACACACGCGCGCGCGCGCTCACTTACACACGCAAGTTTACATCACTCACTCACTAGAAAATTTAAAACGGCAATCGAACTCAGGGAGCCGTTAAATCCAAAACTTTTTACATACACGAAATTTGGTCATGCTTTTTTTTTCTCTCTCTCTCTCTCTCTCTCTCTCTCTCTCTCTCTCTCTCTCTCTCTCTCTCTCTCAAAACGCCTTTAGCTTCTTTTAATAGATGTTTAAGATAGTTTCATGAAAATGAAATGTAAGTATATGTTGAATTTTCTGAGAATAGTCTATAAAGTTCTCTTTATTCTGAATGACTTGTATAGAATTGGTAAACTGCAAGAGATAGACAAAATATTACGGAAAAAATGTAAGATGTCTTTAAAGCACATAATGTTCAATGTTCAAATACTTGTATTTTTCTTTCAAGTTTTGCTGCTGTTCGTGTGCAAAGAGCCAGCACAGAACACAGAACTTAGAAGACGTGGCTGGAGCATGAACAACAAATTCGGTATAGTTTGGATCTGTGGCTCGTAAATGTCATCCTAGAGTTATGCAACTTGTCTATGTTTAAAAATGTGACACGCGAGAGTTAATCCATTTTGTGAAGAAACAAGAAAGGCTTCCACTCATTCTTTACGGCAGTGCATCATATTCCCAGACCTATCTTTACAACTCTACTCCATAAAATATTCCACCAATTCTTGGAAGATGCCGAGTTAGTGCTAAGCTGTTTACAGATTATTCTGTAAATATGCTTTTATTTGTTTTAAATTTTACGCTCAAGGGTTCTTAAAATTGGAAATCTAGGTTTCATCTTTTTGGTGGAATGCCACACTCCGTCTATTATTTATTATAGGCAAGAGCTGCAGAACTGTTTAAATGAACTCAGTGTTGTATTATGATAGAAAACCATGAAGTTGTTGATAGAGAACCAATAAACGCTAAGTGGAGCCAACTTCCGGTGACAGAGAATTTCGCAAGCAATTCCGATTAGAGATTGTTCAGGTAAGGCAGGCAGACTGCTGAACACGGCGAGTGTCTAAAATAGCCGCGGTGTCCTCCCTTGACGTCTAAAACTGAAGTAGGTTACTCTTGTGTTTTCACTGCCCTTGCCAACTGCTCACTATCTCACGTCATCTGCGTGGAATCAATTTAGTTCTTCAATACCGGGATCTTCCGGTTACTGACTCGCACCACTTAAAATGTGAAAGAACAATTAATTACCATAACAAGGAATATGTCGGGAACGGTTAATGCCATAAAACATGTGTTTTAACATTTTCTCTTGTAAGTCTTTGTGTAAGAGTTTAGGTACTATTTTATTTCTTGAAAATCTTGTGTCATATCTATCGAAGTTAGCCTTTCAGTTTTGGCTGTTTACGGTGTCGTCAAAACAAAGAAGCACAATGGCCATATAATAAGAGTGTTTGGTTTTGTAGCCGTAACTCTGGAGGGTGGGGAAACGAACCTGAACTCTCGTGGATTGAAATGTGTCGCAACGCAAGAAGAATCTTTTAACTTACGTTTAAGGGGACACATCCTGCAATGGGCTGGATTGGATAGTGCTACTTGGGGACTAGGCACTGCGAGCAGACTGTAGTAGCTATGTCCCAAATGAGGCATCCTCGGAAGGAAGGATGAGTTGAGAGGAGACAAGGTGGCCGTCCCAGGGAACCACGACAGTGCAGGGGGGAGGCAGCTTCTCTACTTTACCAGTACTTACCCGGCAGACCAGTGTAACCGCCATCCCTGAAACGGCCCCTCTAGACTCATTTCGCGGGTTAAGCCGCAAAGCGGCTAGGTACTGCAGCAAAGACACCCGGACGGGGAAAAAGCCCCGCACGACTAGAATATCCTCTGGCCTCCTCTGGCCTCTGGCCCCACCTGACATATTTGGAGATCGGAGACCCTCCCACCGGAGGAGGAAATGTTTACCAAGAGCATATCATCCTGCCATGCAGCGCCGAGACACTCGCCGACACTTCTACCCTGAAAGAAACTACCAGATGAGAGATGTGAAATGATAATGGAGATAAAATGGAGGGACAGGAAATTCGAGGGATGTAATTAACCTACCCAGCATTCACCTAGCGACCCGGGAAACCCCCGAAAAAACATGGGTCAGGTAGTTCTGCCACGGGAATCGAACCCGGACCTTCCGATTGCAGGACACAGAAGAAACCGCCTGAGCCATCCCGCTCGATGGGACCAGTCCTGACTACTATCCCGATTCCTGGCAATTCTTGTCTCGAAAACGAGGAGCAATCATCCGTGCCATTTGCCCGACGTCGCCCTACTGACCAGGAGGTTATTGTGGGAAATGTTACATGTAATACTAAAGTTGTTAGTTTTCCGGTAGGTTGACTGACTGACCTGTTTATCGATAGCTGGTTTCCGGCTGCCATTGTCAAAACATCCGTTAGCTGCAGGAAACTTTATCCTCGACTCTCCATATGTGTACACTTAACACATTCATTATGGTGTAAACTATTGCAGCGTTTTGGAGCGACTACGTTCTTTCCCTTCCAGGTTCTGTGAGAGTTAGGGAGTCGAACCTGCAACCTATAAGTGGCGGTCTATTCACCGTGGACAATTGGCTAAGTACCAAAATTGGTACTGAAGTTCAGCATCTCCCCATCCCGTAGTAATCTTTATATGGAACATTTGTCGAAACTTTTGCTTTTCTCAAAATCACCTCAAATGATTTTTAAGTTCCATATATTAAAAATATTAACATTATAGATAAAATGTCTACGTTGCACTTTTATAAAACCTATGAATAACGTTCATTCGGAAGGAATTTTGTTATTTTTTATAATTGGTATACATTAAGCGATACATGAAAATGTACTACAGAAAAAAAGCTGTTCTCTTTAAAACAGAATTTATTTCAAATAACTTCTTCGTGCCATAAGCCATTTTCGAGATGTTTGTTATCAACGGCGCGATTTAATGAATACTTTGTCATTGTTTTAAATTCCTATTTTACGTTTAGTTGTTTTTCGGGTTTGCATGAAAAGAGCATGGAGTATCCAGTTGTTTAACATCTTGACTATCGCTATTCCACTTCTGTTATACAACAAATTGTGTAATGTAACATCTAATACCTAATAGAGGGCAGCGAAAATGATGTGAGTGTAACACGTGACAAACCAGAGACAAAACATCCTAACACGAGCCTCGCAGAGGAATGTGTCACAGATCAAACAGAAGACGCAGTTCCTGGAACGTGAACACTTCGTACTGCACTTGTCCAAAGTTAATTTTCTTCTTTATCAAAATTACTTATCTACCAAATTACTGTGGTCAATCCTGCATGGGTAAACTGACTCTGCTTTTATTTAGCTGACGTGGTTATCAGAGTCCCAGGACTCCATCAGGCCTGACGTTCTTTCGCGTACCGTAAATCTACGTATTGAGGCCAGTGAATTTTAATCTGCAACATCCACGTTCCATGGTAATAATTTATGTAAAATACATTTTTTTCCATTTCTGGAATGATTCATTTTGGAGATATTTTTGTTATCTGTCTATATTTTTCAAATGTTAATACGTTTTTGATTAGGGATATCATTATTGATTTTTTTTACCTCTTGGACATAGAGAATGAACTCCCAGGTTTTAAAACGTTTGATTATCGTTTGAAGTGTACTGTATTTCCATAATGGAAATAAAATGTCTATCTGGATTAACATGAAGTAGAGATAGTCACATGTGTGCAACACAGACCGTTGTTTTAGGTTATGTTCACACACATACGGATGGTTTTCTGTAACTATCTACTATTTTAGGTCCAGAAAGCCTCCAAATCTCGATATGAATGTTGTGGTTAGGGTACAATAGCTGTACTTAATAGCGAAAGTAAATACATTACTGTTTGTATGAACGTTATGTGTAATAGATACTCCGACAAGTTAAGGATTTAAGATATATGCCCTTTGTACCACTGAACTTATGAGAAAGTGGAACATAGACCGTGTTCTCCCCAAATAAACACAAGCTTGTGAAATGTTTGTACAGTTAGAGAATGTAAACATATGCACTGCGTTCAGTTAAGTGGCTTTCGGTGAAGGTTATGTAGCAGCTTTGTTGAAATGTATTGTAAAACATCAATCCGAAATAAAATTTATTATCAATCTAGGATCTCCCAGAAAAGAACAAATATACTGAAACTACGTAGTAGTAGATAACGTTTTTAATGTTCAGTGTTGCAAAACAACCGTGATCGTTTAATACCTAATATCCTTTCAAGATTAGTGTTTTCTTATGGAAGTGAAGCAGCTCATGACATTGAAATAGCATGTTGATGAAATGCATAAAGAGCTACAATACTTGACTATAAAGGCTAGCGAAAGATCATGATAAAAGTCAAGGCTGAACTTATGATACAACATATTTGACTAAAAAAAAAAACACTTAAATAAAATGAGCAACCATCGAGCAAGGGAGAAAATAATCACAAAATGGTAAAGACCTTGGTATTTCTGTCCTTCTATAGTACCGATATCAGCCAAACCTGATAGATGCTCTATTCTTTGTCCATGTAAATACACATCAGCTGGCGCAAATATATGAACGTAGTCAACACTAATAGCTACTCTGAGGTTAGCGGACTACCTTCTTCCCTTTCTTTACGAAAGTTCTGTATTACAGATTAGGTAGGGCATATGGATTCGGTTAAGCGCGACGCAGTAGGGTCCCTAACGCTTGCAGGTTCGGGCAGAAGGTAAAGATTGCAACAGCTAACCCTCCAAATGAAGGGACGGGAGTAGCAATCGAGCAACCGAGTGAGGTTTTTTGCCCCCTACACTCACCATATATGTCGTATGAACTATCCGCGTCTGCACATTTCGTTTTCCTCGGAAGATAAGAATTACAGAAATAACATATACTTGCAGAATCCAGATATTTGAGAACTGTTTATCAGTAAAATAATGAATAAATAAATAAACAAGCCGTAGGATCCCTTTCGGCCATGCTAGGGTTAGCTCAATGTATTTTGTTCTCACAGGGTGAGCTAGTCTCTGTGAATTAAATTTCCCTTTGTGTCTGCGCCTACTTTCACTTTATCCTGATATGACTCCACACACTTTTCGCTCCACTCTTTTTCACTGCACTGTCGATCCCATGTTTTTATCCTATCCCACATTATTTCCACTTCACCCTGTCTCTTGCCATTCTCCTCCATTGCACACCCATCGCTTGCGACCTCTGCCGTGGGCGTCCCCTGTTCCTTTTTCCTCTTCTTGAGTCCCAAACCGTTGCTGCATAGGCCCACCTATCCCGGTGGCTTCCCCAGCTGTATTTGGTCCTCTTCGCCTTGGTGGTCACGTCCTCCATCACAGCTCTTCAAATTACCTTTTGCTTGGAAGCATTTTCTTTATTTTCCCTAAAATGACTCTAAGGAGTTTTATAGTTAATATCAAATAAAGTGTAAATCTTTGGTGTAATTAAAGCGTATTTCTATGGACAAGAACTAGGTAGAAGAACAAGCTTTTACGAGAATAGTCTGTAGGTAAACAAGTAGAGAAAGCCATGTGACTGTAACATTTGAGTTGAACTTAAGAATTTGCTGTTGAATATGCAATCCAGTAGTAACCTGCAGCCACAATTGTAAAGTGAGAAGCTGAGATCATCATGAATGCTAATTGCACTCTCCTCGATTGGGTCCACAATAACGATCGCCATTAAAAATGTAGCAATAATTCTCTCGTTATTGGCGGTTACTGCAATCATGGAAATGAGATTGGCTTTTTCTAAGCTGCAGCGGCTATTTTTGTTAATTCACGTTGCCCAGAACAAAGTGAGCGTTAATTTTCATCGTTATTTTATTGAGTTTCGTGCAACTGCGCCATCTCTCGTCTGAATACGTAGTATAATATCACGGAGAGACAGAGCATTGCAAATATACCACGTTGAGGAAGGGAGGGAGGGATGATGTTTCAAGCCAATTCTGACTACAGTCCTCAGCAGTCCAACCAATGCCAGCAGAAACGTTTCCGAAGCAAATATCCACCAACCAGCTGCAACACACCGAATATCACCGCCCACTCCTCAATCTTGTAACAAATGTTAGCAAAAAGTGCGGAAATTCTTTGCCTACCGATCGGGGAAACCATGAAAATCCTCATGGTCAAAGTGGCCAGTTGACCTATATCGAACAGGGGACCTTCCACCCAAATTGGAGCCTCAGTTGGAATCAGAACATGGTGTCTTGCACCGTGCGAGTTACGTTTGTAGTTCACGGTTTTCCTTAGTTGTCTTAATTCCTTTGTTCAAAGAGACAGGGTCCTACAGCGGCGCAAAATAAAATAATTGAAACACCTCGCTTATTAAACCCCTTGAAAAAACTATATAACAGTGATGTGCAATCATAATGTTGCAATACTGCAACGTTTGATAAATGTATTCTAAAATTTAGAAGAGATCTTACCCGTGTATCTGTTACATAAATAATCTCTTTTAATAGACGCCTCGACTGGCAAGGAAACGCCCCCCCCCACCACTTTCTGTCGTTTGATGTGGTTGGGTACCAAACGTGAAATAAACACGTGGTTGATTATTGATGGTAATTCCCTCATTAAACATTAAAAACATGCGGTAACCAGCGGATATTGTGACCTAGCGAGAAGCGGTAAACAAATTCCACAGTACTTTCTCCTGAAAGTTTATTTCCCTTTATGTACTTTTCAGGGAATTATAGGTATAATTAAAACAACTCTTTTAGAAGTGCGGTGGGCATTTTATTTTAAAGCTGGTATGTTTCATTCTGAGCACAAGGTTCCCCGATTCCTTGGATGCAGTCCCTACTTTTCTGTTTTACTCAGGCGTTTCTTTATGGGTTACAAAGATTAAGAGAGAAAATGTAAGATCCGGATTATAGGTGAGGATGAACAGTCCACCTAAGTATTGTGGAGACGATCCTTCAGAGGGCGACAGAGATGTAAGAGACAAAATGAAGATCCAGATTATAGGTGAGGATGAACAGTCCACCTAAGTATTGTGGAGATGATCCTTCAGAGTGCGACAGAGATGTAAGAGACAAAATGTAAGATCCAGATTATAGGCGAGGATGAACAGTCCACTTAAGTATTGTGGAGATGATCCTGCAGAGTGCGACAGAGATGTAAGAGACAAAATGTAAGATCCAGATTATAGGTGAGGATGAACAGTCCACCTAAGTATTGTGGAGATGATCCTTCAGAGTGCGACAGAGATGTAAGAGACAAAATGTAAGATCCAAATTATAGGTGAGGATGAACAGTCCACTTAAGTATTGTGGAGACGATCCTTCAGAGGGCGACAGAGATTTAAGTGACAAAATGTAAGATCCAGATTATAGGTGAGGATGAACAGTCCACCTAAGTATTGTGGAGATGATTCCTCAGAGTGCGACAGAGATGTAAGTGACAAAATGTAAGATCCAGATTATAGGTGAGGATGAACAGTCCACCTAAGTATTGTGGAGATGATCCCTCAGAGGGCGACAGAGATGTAAGAGACAAAATGTAAGATCCAAATTATAGGTGAGGATGAACAGTCCGCCTAAGTATTGTGGAGATGATCCCTCAGAGGGCGACAGAGATGTAAGAGACAAAATGTAAGATCCAAATTATAGGTGAGGATGAACAGTCCGCCTAAGTATTGTGGAGATGATCCCTCAGAGGGCGACAGAGATGTAAGAGACAAAATGTAAGATCCGGATTACAGGTGAGGATGAACAGTCCACCTAAGTATTGTGGAGATGATTCCTCAGAGGGCGACAGAGATGTAAGAGACAAAATGTAAGATCCAGATTATAGGTGAGGATGAACAGTCCACCTAAGTATTGTGCAGATGATCCCTCAGAGGGCGACAGAGATGTAAGAGACAAAATGTAAGATCCAAATTATAGGTGAGGATGAACAGTCCACCTAAGTATTGTGGAGATGATCCCTCAGAGGGCGACAGAGATGTAAGAGACAAAATGTAAGATCCAGATTATAGGTGAGGATGAACAGTCCGCCTAAGTATTGTGGAGATGATCCCTCAGAGGGCGACAGAGATGTAAGAGACAAAATGTAAGATCCAAATTATAGGTGAGGATGAACAGTCCGCCTAAGTATTTTGGAGATGATCCCTCAGAGGGCGACAGAGATGTAAGTGGCAAAATGAAGATCCAGATTATAGGTGAGGATGAACAGTCCACCTAAGTATTGTGGAGACGATCCCTCACAGGGCGACAGAGATGTAAGTGACAAAATGTAAGATCCAAATTATAGGTGAGGATGAACAGTTCACCTAAGTATTGTGGAGACGATCCTTCAGAGGGCGACATAGATGTAAGTGGCAAAATGTAAGATCCGGATTATAGGTGAGGATGAACAGTCCACCTAAGTATTGTGGAGACGATCCTTCAGAGTGCGACAGAGATGTAAGTGGCAAAATGTAAGATCCGGATTATAGGTGAGGATGAACAGTCCACCTAAGTATTGTGGAGACGATCCTTCAGAGGGCGACATAGATGTAAGAGACAAAATGTAAGATCCAAATTATAGGTGAGGATGAACAGTCCACCTAAGTATTGTGGAGACGATCCTTCAGAGGGCGACATAGATGTAAGAGACAAAATGTAAGATCCAAATTATAGGTGAGGATGAACAGTCCATCTAAGTATTGTGGACATGATCCCTCAGAGTGCGACAGAGATGTAAGTGACAAAATGTAAGATCCAAATTATAGGTGAGGATGAATAGTCCACCTAAGTATTGTGGAGATGATCCCTCAGAGGGCGACAGAGATGTAAGTGACAAAATGCAAGATCCAAATTATAGGTGAGGATGAACAGTCCACCTAAGTATTGTGGAGATGATCCCTCAGAGGGCGACAGAGATGTATATGACAAAATGCAAGATCCAAATTATAGGTGAGGATGAACAGTCCACCTAAGTATTGTGGAGATGATCCCTCAGAGGGCGACAGAGATGTAAGTGACAAAATGCAAGATCCAAATTATAGGTGAGGATGAACAGTCCACCTAAGTATTGTGGAGACGATCCCTCAGAGGGCGACAGAGATGTAAGTGACAAAATGTAAGATCCAAATTATAGGTGAGGATGAACAGTCCACCTAAGTATTGTGGAGATGATCCCTCAGAGGGCGACAGTGATGTAAGTGACAAAATGCAAGATCCGGATTATAGGTGAGGATGAACAGTCCACCTAAGTATTGTGGAGATGATCCCTCAGAGGGCGACAGAGATGTAAGTGGCAAAATGTAAGATCCGGATTATAGGTGAGGATGAACAGTACACCTAAGTATTGTGGAGATGATCCTTCAGAGTGCGACAGAGATGTAAGAGACAAAATGTAAGATCCGGATTATAGGTGAGGATGAACAGTCCACCTAAGTATTGTGGAGATGATCCCTCAGAGGGCGACAGAGATGTAAGTGGCAAAATGTAAGATCCAGATTATAGGTGAGGATGAACAGTCCACTTAAGTATTGTGGAGATGATCCTTCAGAGTGCGACAGAGATGTAAGAGACAAAATGTAAGATCCGGATTATAGGTGAGGATGAACAGTCCACCTAAGTATTGTGGAGATGATCCTTCAGAGTGCGACAGAGATGTAAGAGACAAAATGTAAGATCCAGATTATAGGTGAGGATGAACAGTCCACCTAAGTATTGTGGAGATGATCCTTCAGAGTGCGACAGAGATGTAAGAGACAAAATGTAAGATCCGGATTATAGGTGAGGATGAACAGTCCACCTAAGTATTGTGGAGACGATCCTTCAGAGTGCGACAGAGATGTAAGAGACAAAATGTAAGATCCAGATTATAGGTGAGGATGAACAGGCCACCTAAGTATTGTGGAGACGATCCTTCAGTGGGCGACAGAGATGTAAGTGACAAAATGTAAGATGCGGGATATAGGTGAGGATGAACAGTCCACCTAAGTATTGTGGAGACGATCCTTCAGAGGGTGACAGAGATGTAAGTGACAAAATGTAAGATCCAGATTATAGGTGAGGATGAACAGTCCACTTAAGTATTGTGGAGACGATCCTTCAGAGTGCGACAGAGATGTAAGAGACAAAATGTAAGATCCAAATTATAGGTGAGGATGAACAGTCCACCTAAGTATTGTGGAGACGATCCTTCAGAGTGCGACAGAGATGTAAGAGACAAAATGTAAGATCCAGATTATAGGTGAGGATGAACAGTCCACCTAAGTATTGTGGAGACGATCCTTCAGAGTGCGACAGAGATGTAAGAGACAAAATGTAAGATCCAGATTATAGGTGAGGATGAACAGTCCACCTAAGTATTGTGGAGTTGATCCTTCAGAGTGCGACAGAGATGTAAGAGACAAAATGTAAGATCCAGATTATAGGTGAGGATGAACAGGCCACCTAAGTATTGTGGAGACGATCCCTCAGTGGGCGACAGAGATGTAAGAGACAAAATGTAAGATCCAGATTATAGGTGAGGATGAACAGTCCACCTAAGTATTGTGCAGACGATCCTTCAGAGTGCGACAGAGATGTAAGAGACAAAATGTAAGATCCGGATTATAGGCGAGGATGAACAGTCCACCTAAGTATTGTGCAGACGATCCTTCAGAGTGCGACAGAGATGTAAGAGACAAAATGTAAGATCCAGATTATAGGTGAGGATGAACAGTCCACCTAAGTATTGTGGAGACGATCCTTCAGAGTGCGACAGAGATGTAAGAGACAAAATGTAAGATCCGGATTATAGGCGAGGATGAACAGTCCACCTAAGTATTGTGCAGACGATCCTTCAGAGTGCGACAGAGATGTAAGTGACAAAATGTAAGATCCGGATTATAGGTGAGGATGAACAGTCCACCTAAGTATTGTGCAGACGATCCTTCAGAGTGCGACAGAGATGTAAGTGACAAAATGTAAGATCCGGATTATAGGTGAGGATGAACAGTCCACCTAAGTATTGTGCAGACGATCCTTCAGAGTGCGACAGAGATGTAAGTGGCAAAATGTAAGATCCAGATTATAGGTGAGGATGAACAGTCCACCTAAGTGTTGTGGAGACGATCCTTCAGAGTGCGACAGAGATCTAAGATCCAGATTATAGGTGAGGATGAACAGTCCACCTAAGTATTGTGGAGATGATCCTTCAGTGGGCGACAGAGATTTAAGAGACAAAATGTAAGATCCGGATTATAGGTGAGGATGAACAGTCCACCTAAGTATTGTGGAGACGATCCTTCAGAGTGCTACAGAGATGTAAGAGACAAAATGTAAGATCCGGATTATAGGTGAGGATGAACAGTCCACCTAAGTATTGTGGAGACGATCCTTCAGAGGGCGACAGAGATTTAAGAGACAAAATGTAAGATCCGGATTATAGGTGAGGATGAACAGTCCACCTAAGTATTGTGGAGACGATCCTTCAGAGTGCGACAGAGATTTAAGAGACAAAATGTAAGATCCGGATTATAGGTGAGGATGAACAGTCCACCTAAGTATTGTGGAGACGATCCTTCAGAGTGCGACAGAGATCTAAGATCCAGATTATAGGTGAGGATGAACAGTCCACCTAAGTATTGTGGAGATGATCCTTCAGTGGGCGACAGAGATTTAAGAGACAAAATGTAAGATCCGGATTATAGGTGAGGATGAACAGTCCACCTAAGTATTGTGGAGATGATCCTTCAGAGGGCGACAGAGATTTAAGAGACAAAATGTAAGATCCGGATTATAGGTGAGGATGAACAGTCCACCTAAGTATTGTGGAGACGATCCTTCAGAGTGCGACAGAGATGTAAGAGACAAAATGTAAGATCCAGATTATAGGTGAGGATGAACAGTCCACCTAAGTATTGTGGAGACGATCCTTCAGAGGGCGACAGAGATTTAAGAGACAAAATTTAAGATCCGGATTATAGGTGAGGATGAACAGTTCACGTAAGTATTGTGGAGACGATCCTTCAGAGTGCGACAGAGATTTAAGAGACAAAATGTAAGATCCGGATTATAGGTGAGGATGAACAGTCCACCTAAGTATTGTGGAGACGATCCTTCAGAGTGCGACAGAGATTTAAGAGACAAAATGTAAGATCCGGATTATAGGTGAGGATGAACAGTCCACCTAAGTATTGTGGAGACGATCCTTCAGAGGGCGACAGAGATTTAAGAGACAAAATGTAAGATCCGGATTATAGGTGAGGATGAACAGTCCACCTAAGTATTGTGGAGACGATCCTTCAGAGTGCGACAGAGATTTAAGAGACAAAATGTAAGATCCGGATTATAGGTGAGGATGAACAGTTCACGTAAGTATTGTGGAGACGATCCTTCAGAGTGCGACAGAGATTTAAGAGACAAAATGTAAGATCCGGATTATAGGTGAGGATGAACAGTTCACCTAAGTATTGTGGAGACGATCCTTCAGAGGGCGACAGAGATTTAAGAGACAAAATGTAAGATCCAAATTATAGGTGAGGATGAACAGTTCACCTAAGTATTGTGGAGACGATCCCTCAGAGGGCGACGGAGATGTAAGAGACAAAATGTAAGATCCAGATTATAGGTGAGGATGAACAGTTCACCTAAGTATTGTGGAGACGATCCCTCAGAGGGCGACGGAGATGTAAGAGACAAAATGTAAGATCCGGATTATAGGTGAGGATGAACAGTTCACCTAAGTATTGTGGAGATGATCCTTCAGAGTGCGACAGAGATGTAAGAGACAAAATGTAAGATCCAAATTATAGGTGAGGATGAACAGTTCACCTAAGTATTGTGGAGACGATCCCTCAGAGGGCGACGGAGATGTAAGAGACAAAATGTAAGATCCAGATTATAGGTGAGGATGAACAGTTCACCTAAGTATTGTGGAGACGATCCCTCAGAGGGCGACGGAGATGTAAGAGACAAAATGTAAGATCCAGATTATAGGTAAGGATGAACAGTCCACCTAAGTATTGTGGAGACGATCCTTCAGAGGGCGACAGAGATGTAAGTGACAAAATGTAAGATCCGGATTATAGGTGAGGATGAACAGTCCACCTAAGTATTGTGGAGATGATCCTTCAGAGTGCGACAGAGATGTAAGAGACAAAATGTAAGATCCAGATTATAGGTGAGGATGAACAGTTCACCTAAGTATTGTGGAGACGATCCCTCAGAGGGCGACGGAGATGTAAGAGACAAAATGTAAGATCCAGATTATAGGTGAGGATGAACAGTCCACCTAAGTATTGTGGAGTTGATCCTTCAGAGTGCGACAGAGATGTAAGTGACAAAATGTAAGATCCGGATTATAGGTGAGGATGAACAGTCCACCTAAGTATTGTGGAGATGATCCTTCAGAGTGCGACAGAGATGTAAGTGACAAAATGTAAGATCCGGATTATAGGTGAGGATGAACAGTCCACCTAAGTATTGTGGAGACGATCCCTCAGAGGGCGACGGAGATGTAAGAGACAAAATGTAAGATCCAAATTATAGGTGAGGATGAACAGTTCACCTAAGTATTGTGGAGACGATCCCTCAGAGGGCGACGGAGATGTAAGAGACAAAATGTAAGATCCAGATTATAGGCGAGGATGAACAGTCCACCTAAGTATTGTGGACAGGAACCTTGACAGAGATGTAAGTGACAGAATGTAAGATCCGGGTTATAAGTTGATTGAGGATGAACAGTCCACCGAAGTTTTATTGAGACGATCCTTCAGTGGGCCACAAAGATGTGGGTTACAGCCATTCTTCGAAATAAAACAAAGACTAAGCTACACTTCCACCAAGTGTAAGATTTGTATCTCCATTCATTACAGAGTTATTGAAGATCTCGTTTGGAAGTGGTAATAGAAAGTGCGAATGTATGTTCCTATGTGTCTTCATGTGTGTGTGCGGGGGTGGGGCAATTGGCCCACAGATGATATAAGCAATGTTCATAGAACCTGAAGTAGTAGCCTTTATAATCATTGGAAGACTATATTCCATATTAGGGGTGCAGGTGCAATGGCTTAACTCTGAAGGAAGTGTTCCTCCATTGCCCTTTAGCAGAGCGCCATATCTTTTGGAAATTCTGCCAGTTTAATTGATTTTAATCAATTTTGAAGAATTGTCTCATTAGTGCACAGTGAAGCTGCTGTTTCTAAATCAGGTTGCCAGTTAATATACGAGATCTATTAAAACAAATATAGGAATATTCGTATTTTCGCGCCAAAGGAGTGTTAAAGCGAAATGCGGTTGGCATCCCTGCACACTCCGGTGTTTTGTAACTGCCGGAAGTTACATTATTGTAAGTCCGTTTGGTAATACGATATAAAATTAATGTGATATATTATGTTGTTCAATGTTATGTATTGATATACTTATTATTTCTTCAGGACGATGTAAATAAAACCATGCGATAAAGTGTTATTTATGTCTGCTCTCGAACATCTCGACGTTCACTGCTCCCAGACCTTGAATAAAACTGCTTCACAACAACTCCGATACTCAATGGTCAGTGCGTAACAAATAACTGAAGCTTCAGGTTGGCTTTTGCTGCGGTCATAGAAGAATGTTGGGCAAACGAAAACTTCTCGAATCGAAAGAATGGAACACTTTCGAAGTCGAATCTTCCAGATCTGCTGAAACTGATGAACTGAAAATAGCTGTACGATGTAAGAGTGAGGCTCGCACTTCCAGCTTCGTGATGTCAGTTGGTGACTGTCCATGAATATTTCATTTTTTGCTCCTTTTCGCGGCAAACATCAAAAGCGGTGGAGTGGGTAACTCATATTTAATCTTTTTAGGGTAAGCATTCACTGCCACCGTGACAATATTTAGATAGAAATTGAGTTTTCTTAAGAAAGTGTAGAGGATTTATAAAAATATGAAATAGTACAACGTATGAAAGAAGTGTTGTTTTACCACTATTAAAGATAAGAGGTTAGAGAATGTCAGGCCTATGTAATAAATCTGTTTCACCTTTTCTAAAAGATGACGTTAAAATATGTGACAGAACGAAAACAAAACATACGCAGATAAAAATACAGAGCTCATTAAAATAACACAATTTGTGTAATGTGTAAGTATGCTTTAGCCACCATCCGTGAGCATGCCAAAGAAAAGAAACAGCTACTGCATCATTCTGCTACTTTCCTATTGTAAACAGAGCACGTATTGCATTCCAATCACAGGTTTGATAAGATTTCATTAGAAATACATGTTTTGTTTTCCCCTGTGTGTTTAGTATTTCAGATCAGTAACTTTCAAGGATTCCATAAAAGGATTTTCAAGAAAATCTGAAATCCCAAACTACTCTTTTTGTCAAAACGTTTTCTCTGTTTTATTTGTTAATTGAAAACACTAACGATTTCAACTAAAACATTAGAGTTTAAGATACTTAACAAAACGTATCTGGGAATTTTCTTTGTTAAGTTCTTCATTTGCAAGACATTTTGTCTAATTGGTAAACTGAAACAGACAGCACACATTTATATGAAGTACCTTTTTTTACCTCTTAGATATTTTTGTTACTTTTTTCAATTCTCAAATACTTGACACATTCTTAACACTTGTGCACTTTAGGCCGCTCCGTGGCTCAGTGGTTAGACCGCTTGGCTCTCACCAAGGCGGCCCGGGTTCGTTCCCAGGCGACCGCAAAGTGAGATTTGTGATGGACAACACGGCACTGGGGCGGGTTTTCTCTGGGATCTCCGGTTTCCCCCACCATTTCATTCCACCGGTGCTCCATCTTCATCTCATGTATCATCAGTGTCATCGCCTGCGGTGCCGTATGTAGTTAAAGCGGGCGTTAAACACTACACATTTCATTTCTTGTGCAATTTAAAAACTATGAAATATCGAGTTGACACTCTTTAGATTTCTTACACCTACAAGGAATGTCCGTATGTGTAATGGACGTTGATCTCGATTTCTGCGGAGATTGAGTGAAGTCTCATGTGAACATAACGTAACAGATTGTTCTAGCAGTGTAAACGTGTGCAGTTTTCTTAGTATTCATGATTCAGTCGTGTGTAAGATATCGGTTATATTTGGGAAATACTTCAGCATTAAAAAAAACGCGGAGGTGATAATGCCCTTGAAATTTATTGCCATGCGTTATACGGGCGTCTTGCAAAGCGTAGAAAAGAGATTCCCTTGTTTGTGTTTGACGTAGACAGTAAATATTCATACAGCGGTGTACATAATGATAAAATAAGCAGGATGAATTGCATCAACTTTCTTTATCTTCCCTCTTTTTTAATTAACTTGCCCACCGTTATCTTTTGCTAACGTTGATAATAAAGCCATAACAAAAGCAGGTTGTTTAGAACGCCATATGTTACACCCAAAACTTGGCTCACTGTAAACACTAAAAACTGCCACAAATACAGACTTGAAGCATATTTTAGGTGTTAAGCTCAACATTTTCATGAATTCTCTTTCCATTCAAAACACTTCTATCCATCTTTCTTGTGGAGGCTGCAAGGAACAGTTACGGGAATGAAAGGATTCGCTTAGGGTGCGTGTCCTTCTTATAAAACTTTTGGACGTTGATAAATAAGTTACAGCAAAGATCAATAGCATCCCATCTTGACACCTTAAAAAGACATGTGATGCCACAAGTCCTGTATCACACCGTTTTCGAAATTCTGACATTTTATGACTTTGCAATAAATGTTGCTTTTTAACAGTATTGTTGGCAGATTCAAGATATTACATACTTTCGTCACGAACATGTCAAAACATTAACACCTAATACGTTATATTGGAACTCAAGATTACATATTGAACAGTATATAGATGCAGTGTTATGATAGACCAGAGCTTATCTGTATGTCTATCCTTCATCATGATCATGGTCCTCCTTCACTGGACTGTAACAAAATGTATAGTACCACTAGTAACCTCTAGTAAATGGTATACAGTGTTATAATAGGTCAGAGCTTATCTGTGTGTCTATCCTTCATCATGATCATGGTCCTCCTTCACTGGACTATAACAAAATGTATAGTACCACTAGTGACCTCTAGTAAATGGTATACAGTGTTATGATAGACCAGAGCTTATCTGTGTGTGTATCCTTCATCATGAAGATGGTCCTCCTTCACTGGACTATAACAAAATGTATAGTACCACTAGTAACCTCTAGTAAATGGTATACAGTGTTATGATAGGTCAGAGCTTATCTGTGTGTCTATCCTTCATCATGATCATGGTCCTCCTTCACTGGACTGTAACAAAATGTATAGTACCACTAGTAACCTCTAGTAAATGGTATACAGTGTTATGATAGGTCAGAGCTTATCTGTGTGTCTATCCTTCATCATGATCATGATCCACCTTCACTGGACCATAACAAAATGTATAGTACCATTAGTAACCTCTAGTAAATGGTATACAGTGTTATGATAGGTCAGAGCTTATCTGTGTGTCTATCCTTCATCATGATCATGGTCCTCCTTCACTGGACTGTAACAAAATGTATAGTACCACTAGTAACCTCTAGTAAATGGTATACAGTGTTATGATAGGTCAGAGCTTATCTGTGTGTCTATCCTTCATCATGATCATGGTCCTCCTTCACTGGACTGTAACAAAATGTATAGTACCACTAGTAACCTCTAGTAAATGGTATACAGTGTTATGATAGACCAGAGCTTATCTGTGTGTGTATCCTTCATCATGATCATGGTCCTCCTTCACTGGACTGTAACAAAATGTATAGTACCACTAGTAACCTCTAGTAAATGGTATACAGTGTTATGATAGACCAGAGCTTATCTGTATGTCTATCCTTCATCATGATCATGGTCCTCATGCTAGAAATGTGTGTATAGTCTAGGAAGTGTTGGTCTTTGTATTTATTGTAGTACCAGGAACAAGCAGTACTACCCGGTCTTCAAGGATTCTTATAAAATATGTGCTAGAAATGTGTTTATAATCTAAGATGTGGAGTTGTTTGTGTTTATTGTGTTACCTTCAAGCGGCTTTACATTCCATTAAGATGATGAAGCTGGTGAGATGATAGCAGTATGAGAAAAGGTTCTAGTAGTCTTAGAGCTTCTTATGGTGCAGCTCCAGCAGCAGTTCATACTATCCTCCAGTGCTCTGAAATGACGAAGGAAATTTCCAACACCACCCGCATGGCGCCATCGTAATTACTGGACCCTGTGGGAATGTCATTTACATCGTTACTATTTAATTGGCTTGCGCGAAAATTGCCCCTAATTGCCACACACTTTTTTGTTCTACCTATATCATCGTTGAACATAATCCTTTAGGATTTAATCACTGCTTCCATACATTGCAGTTGTTGCGAAACTCTCGTTTGGTATGTGAAATGTCATCCACTTGGCTGAAGTTTGTATCAGAAATGTATTAATACTCCGTGTCTACCCCACATTACACCGATTGACGAATTAGTTTCATTTGTCTTCTTCCGTTCTTTATGAAATTATTATGCGATGACGTAAGTGATTTTTGCGGTGAAGCCTCCGCCATTATCCATGTTAGTTGTCATTTCTTACATGCTCGAGTATTCCTAATAAAGGGACTAAATCTCCTGATATTGTCACAAAACTACGTGAAACCGCGGCGGAAATGGTACATAACCTTTAGGTACCCTCGATGCTTCTTAAGCCTCTTAAGGCTTTAAGCATCCTCTTTCATTTTATAGTTGTTTAATAACATGTACGTAAAATATGAAGCTATTAACAGTGAAGCAAAAAAAAATATTTACAAATATAATAATTTGTAACCTAAGAAACTTCATTTATCTTATAAGAAATGAAGATCGTTTTCTTACAAATTCACTAGGATCGCAATTTCGTGAATATCTTATTTACATCATCAGCTTGAACTATCAACAATCTTGTTGTTAACGTTACCGTCTCTAGACAAATAATTACCGAGAAGGTCGGTGTCTATTGAGTTATGTTTCTGTACTCCATGAGCATCTTCCTCACACGACATATGCTGGAACTATCACAAACTGACTGACTAGAAGGTCGGTGTCTATTGAGTTATGTTTCTGTACTCCATGAGCATCTTCCTCTCACGACATTTGCTGGAACTATCACAAACTGACTGACTAGAAGGTCGGTGTCTATTGAGTTATGTTTCTGTACTCTAAGAGCGTCTCCCTCTCACGACATTGCTGGAACTATCACAAACTGACTGACTAGAAGGTCGGTGTCTATTGAGTTATGTTTCTGTACTCTAAGAGCATCTTCCTCTCACGACATTTGCTGGAACTATCACAAACTGACTGACTAGAAGGTCGGCGTCTATTGAGTTATGTTTCTGTACTCCATGAGCATCTTCCTCTCACGACATTTGCTGGAACTATCACAAACTGACTGACTAGAAGGTCGGTGTCTATTGAGTTATGTTTCTGTACTCCATGAGCATCTTCCTCTCACGACATTTGCTGGAACTATCACAAACTGACTGACTAGAAGGTCGGTGTCTATTGAGTTATGTTTCTGTACTCCATGAGCATCTTCCTCTCACGACATTTGCTGGAACTATCACAAACTGACTGACTAGAAGGTCGGCGTCTATTGAGTTATGTTTCTGTACTCCATGAGCATCTTCCTCTCACGACATTTGCTGGAACTATCACAAACTGACTGACTAGAAGGTCGGCGTCTATTGAGTTATGTTTCTGTACTCCATGAGCATCTCCCTCTCACGACATATGCTGGAACTATCACAAACTGACTGACTAGAAGGTCGGTGTCTATTGAGTTATGTTTCTGTACTCCATGAGCATCTTCCTCTCACGACATTTGCTGGAACTATCACAAACTGACTGACTAGAAGGTCGGCGTCTATTGAGTTATGTTTCTGTACTCCATGAGCATCTTCCTCTCACGACATTTGCTGGAACTATCACAAACTGACTGACTAGAAGGTAGGTGTCTATTGAGTTATGTTTCTGTACTCCATGAGCATCTCCCTCTCACGACATTTGCTGGAACTATCACAAAGTGACTGACTAGAAGGTAGGTGTCTATTGAGTTATGTTTCTGTACTCCATGAGCATCTCCCTCTCACGACATTTGCTGGAACTATCACAAACTGACTGCCTAGAAGGTAGGTGTCTATTGAGTTATGTTTCTGTACTCCATGAGCATCTCCCTCTCACGACATATGCTGGAACTATCACAAACTGACTGACTAGAAGGTCGGTGTCTATTGAGTTATGTTTCTGTACTCCATGAGCATCTTCCTCTCACGACATATGCTGGAACTATCACAAACTGACTGACTAGAAGGTCGGTGTCTATTGAGTTATGTTTCTGTACTCCATGAGCATCTCCCTCTCACGACATATGCTGGAACTATCACAAACTGACTGACTAGAAGGTCGGTGTCTATTGAGTTATGTTTCTGTACTCCATGAGCATCTTCCTCTCACGACATATGCTGGAACTATCACAAACTGACTGCCTAGAAGGTCGGTGTCTATTGAGTTATGTTTCTGTACTCCATGAGCATCTCCCTCTCACGACATTTGCTGGAACTATCACAAACTGGCTGACTAGAAGGTCGGTGTCTATTGAGTTATGTTTCTGTACTCCATGAGCATCTCCCTCTCACGACATTTGCTGGAACTATCACAAACTGACTGACTAGAAGGTCGGTGTCTATTGAGTTATGTTTCTGTACTCCATGAGCATCTCCCTCTCACGACATATGCTGGAACTATCACAAACTGACTGACTAGAAGGTCGGTGTCTATTGAGTTATGTTTCTGTACTCCATGAGCATCTCCCTCTCACGACATATGCTGGAACTATCACAAACTGACTGACTAGAAGGTCGGTGTCTATTGAGTTATGTTTCTGTACTCCATGAACATCTCCCTCTCACGACATATGCTGGAACTATCACAAACTGACTGACTAGAAGGTCGGTGTCTATTGAGTTATGTTTCTGTACTCCATGAGCATCTCCCTCTCACGACATATGCTGGAACTATCACAAACTGACTGCCTAGAAGGTCGGTGTCTATTGAGTTATGTTTCTGTACTCCATGAGCATCTCCCTCTCACGACATTTGCTGGAACTATCACAAACTGGCTGACTAGAAGGTCGGTGTCTATTGAGTTATGTTTCTGTACTCCATGAGCATCTCCCTCTCACGACATTTGCTGGAACTATCACAAACTGACTGACTAGAAGGTCGGTGTCTATTGAGTTATGTTTCTGTACTCCATGAGCATCTCCCTCTCACGACATATGCTGGAACTATCACAAACTGACTGACTAGAAGGTCGGTGTCTATTGAGTTATGTTTCTGTACTCCATGAGCATCTCCCTCTCACGACATATGCTGGAACTATCACAAACTGACTGACTAGAAGGTCGGTGTCTATTGAGTTATGTTTCTGTACTCCATGAGCATCTCCCTCTCACGACATATGCTGGAACTATCACAAACTGACTGACTAGAAGGTCGGTGTCTATTGAGTTATGTTTCTGTACTCCATGAGCATCTTCCTCTCACGACATTTGCTGGAACTATCACAAACTGACTGACTAGAAGGTCGGTGTCTATTGAGTTATGTTTCTGTACTCCATGAGGATCTCCCTCTCACGACATATGCTGGAACTATCACAAACTGACTGACTAGAAGGTCGGTGTCTATTGAGTTATGTTTCTGTACTCCATGAGCATCTCCCTCTCACGACATATGCTGGAACTATCACAAACTGACTGACTAGAAGGTAGGTGTCTATTGAGTTATGTTTCTGTACTCCATGAGCATCTCCCTCTCACGACATATGCTGGAACTATCACAAACTGACTGACTAGAAGGTAGGTGTCTATTGAGTTATGTTTCTGTACTCCATGAGCATCTCCCTCTCACGACATATGCTGGAACTATCACAAACTGACTGACTAGAAGGTCGGTGTCTATTGAGTTATGTTTCTGTACTCCATGAGCATCTCCCTCTCACGACATATGCTGGAACTATCACAAACTCACTGACTAGACGGTCGGTGTCTATTGAGTTATGTTTCTGTACTCCAAGAGCATCTTCCTCTCACGACATTTGCTGGAACTATCACAAACTGACTGACTAGAAGGTCGGTGTCTATTGAGTTATGTTTCTGACCTCCATGAGCATCTTCCTCTCACGACATTTGCTGGAACTATCACAAACTGACTGACTAGAAGGTAGGTGTCTATTGAGTTATGTTTCTGACCTCCATGAGCATCTTCCTCTCACGACATTTGCTGGAACTATCACAAACTGACTGACTAGAAGGTCGGTGTCTATTGAGTTATGTTTCTGTACTCCATGAGTATCTCCTTCTCACGACATTTGCTGGAACTATCACAAACTGACTGACTAGAAGGTCGGTGTCTATTGAGTTATGTTTCTGTACTCCATGAGTATCTCCCTCTCACGACATATGCTGAAACTATCACAAACTGACTGCCTAGAAGGTAGGTGTCTATTGAGTTATGTTTCTGTACTCCATGAGCATCTCCCTCTCACGACATATGCTGGAACTATCACAAACTGACTGACTAGAAGGTCGGTGTCTATTGAGTTATGTTTCTGTACTCCATGAGCATCTTCCTCTCACGACATATGCTGGAACTATCACAAACTGACTGACTAGAAGGTCGGTGTCTATTGAGTTATGTTTCTGTACTCCATGAGCATCTCCCTCTCACGACATATGCTGGAACTATACAAACTGACTGACTAGAAGGTCGGTGTCTATTGAGTTATGTTTCTGTACTCCATGAGCATCTCCCTCTCACGACATTTGCTGGAACTATCACAAACTGACTGACTAGAAGGTCGGTGTCTATTGAGTTATGTTTCTGTACTCCATGAGCATCTCCCTCTCACGACATTTGCTGGAACTATCACAAACTGACTGACTAGAAGGTCGGTGTCTATTGAGTTATGTTTCTGTACTCCATGAGCATCTTCCTCTCACGACATTTGCTGGAACTATCACAAACTGACTGGCTAGAAGGTCGGTGTCTATTGAGTTATGTTTCTGTACTCCATGAGCATCTCCCTCTCACGACATATGCTGGAACTATACAAACTGACTGACTAGAAGGTCGGTGTCTATTGAGTTATGTTTCTGTACTCCATGAGCATCTCCCTCTCACGACATTTGCTGGAACTATCACAAACTGACTGACTAGAAGGTCGGTGTCTATTGAGTTATGTTTCTGTACTCCATGAGCATCTCCCTCTCACGACATATGCTGGAACTATCACAAACTGACTGACTAGAAGGTCGGTGTCTATTGAGTTATGTTTCTGTACTCCATGAGCATCTTCCTCTCACGACATATGCTGGAACTATCACAAACTGACTGACTAGAAGGTCGGTGTCTATTGAGTTATGTTTCTGTACTCCATGAGCATCTCCCTTTCACGACGTATGCTGGAACTATCACAAACTGACTGACTAGAAGGTCGGTGTCTATTGAGTTATGTTTCTGTACTCCAGGAGCATCTCCCTCTCACGACATATGCTGGAACTATCACAAACTGACTGACTAGAAGGTCGGTGTCTATTGAGTTATGTTTCTGTACTCCATGAGCATCTTCCTTTCACGACGTATGCTGGAACTATCACAAACTGACTGACTAGAAGGTCGGTGTCTATTGAGTTATGTTTCTGTACTCCATGAGCATCTCCCTCTCACGACATTTGCTGGAACTATCACAAACTGACTGACTAGAAGGTCGATGTCTATTGAGTTATGTTTCTGTACTCCATGAGCATCTTCCTCTCACGACATTTGCTGGAACTATCACAAACTGACTGACTAGAAGGTCGGTGTCTATTGAGTTATGTTTCTGTACTCCATGAGTATCTCGCTCTCACGACATATGCTGGAACTATCACAAACTGACTGACTAGAAGGTCGGTGTCTATTGAGTTATGTTTCTCTACTCCATGAGCATCTCCCTCTCACGACATATGCTGGAACTATCACAAACTGACTGACTAGACGGTCGGTGTCTATTGAGTTATGTTTCTGTACTCCATGAGCATCTCCCTCTCACGACATATGCTGGAACTATCACAAACTGACTGCCTAGAAGGTAGGTGTCTATTGTGTTATGTTTCTGTACTCCATGAGCATCTCCCTTTCACGGCATATGCTGGAACTATCACAAACTGACTGACTAGAAGGTCGGTGTCTATTGAGTTATGTTTCTGTACTCCATGAGCATCTCCCTCTCACGACATATGCTGGAACTATCACAAACTGACTGACTGGAAGGTCGGTGTCTATTGAGTTATGTTTCTGTACTCCATGAGCATCTCCCTCTCACGACATATGCTGGAACTATCACAAACTGACTGACTGGAAGGTCGGTGTCTATTGAGTTATGTTTCTGTACTCCATGAGCATCTCCCTCTCACGACATTTGCTGGAACTATCACAAACTGACTGACTAGAAGGTCGGTGTCTATTGAGTTATGTTTCTGTACTCCATGAGCATCTTCCTCTCACGACATATGCTGGAACTATCACAAACTGACTGACTGGAAGGTCGGTGTCTATTGAGTTATGTTTCTGTACTCCATGAGCATCTCCCTCTCACGACATTTGCTGGAACTATCACAAACTGACTGACTAGAAGGTCGGTGTCTATTGGGTTATGTTTCTGTACTCCATGAGCATCTTCCTCTCACGACATTTGCTGGAACTATCACAAACTGACTGACTAGAAGGTCGGTGTCTATTGAGTTATGTTTCTGTACTCCATGAGCATCTTCCTCTCACGACATTTGCTGGAAGTATCACAAACTGACTGACTGGAAGGTCGGTGTCTATTGAGTTATGTTTCTGTACTCCATGAGCATCTTCCTCTCACGACATTTGCTGGAACTATCACAAACTGACTGGCTAGAAGGTCGGCGTCTATTGAGTTATGTTTCTGTACTCCATGAGCATCTCCCTCTCACGACATATGCTGGAACTATACAAACTGACTGACTAGAAGGTCGGTGTCTATTGAGTTATGTTTCTGTACTCCATGAGCATCTCCCTCTCACGACATATGCTGGAACTATCACAAACTGACTGACTAGAAGGTCGGTGTCTATTGAGTTATGTTTCTGTACTCTATGAGCATCTCCCTCTCACGACATTTGCTGGAACTATCACAAACTGACTGACTAGAAGGTCGGTGTCTATTGAGTTATGTTTCTGTACTCCATGAGCATCTTCCTCTCACGACATTTGCTGGAACTATCACAAACTGACTGACTAGAAGGTCGGCGTCTATTGAGTTATGTTTCTGTACTCCAAGAGCATCACCCTCTCACGACATATGCTGGAACTATCACAAGCTGACTCACTAGACGGTCGGTGTCTATTGAGTTATGTTTCTGTACTCCATGAGTATCTCCCTCTCACGACATTTGCTGGAACTATCACAAACTGACTGACTAGAAGGTCGGTGTCTATTGAGTTATGTTTCTGTACTCCATGAGTATCTCCCTCTCACGACATATGCTGGAACTATCACAAACTGACTGACTAGAAGGTCGGTGTCTATTGAGTTATGTTTCTGTACTCCATGAGTATCTCGCTCTCAAGACATATGCTGGAACTATCACAAACTGACTGACTAGAAGGTCGGTGTCTATTGAGTTATGTTTCTGTACTCCATGAGCATCTCCCTCTCACGACATATGCTGGAACTATCACAAACTGACTGACTAGAAGGTCGGTGTCTATTGAGTTATGTTTCTGTACTCCATGAGTATCTCGCTCTCACGACATATGCTGGAACTATCACAAACTGACTGACTAGAAGGTCGGTGTCTATTGAGTTATGTTTCTCTACTCCATGAGCATCTCCCTCTCACGACATATGCTGGAACTATCACAAACTGACTGACTAGACGGTCGGTGTCTATTGAGTTATGTTTCTGTACTCCATGAGCATCTCCCTCTCACGACATATGCTGGAACTATCACAAACTGACTGCCTAGAAGGTAGGTGTCTATTGAGTTATGTTTCTGTACTCCATGAGCATCTCCCTTTCACGGCATATGCTGGAACTATCACAAACTGACTGACTAGAAGGTCGGTGTCTATTGAGTTATGTTTCTGTACTCCATGAGCATCTCCCTTTCACGGCATATGCCGGAACTATCACAAACTGACTGACTAGAAGGTCGGTGTCTATTGAGTTATGTTTCTGTACTCCATGAGCATCTCCCTTTCACGGCATATGCTGGAACTATCACAAACTGACTGACTAGAAGGTCGGTGTCTATTGAGTTATGTTTCTGTACTCCATGAGCATCTCCCTCTCACGACATATGCTGGAACTATCACAAACTGACTGACTAGAAGGTCGCCGTCTATTGAGTTATGTTTCTGTACTCCATGAGCATCTCCCTTTCACGGCATATGCTGGAACTATCACAAACTGACTGACTAGAAGGTCGCCGTCTATTGAGTTATGTTTCTGTACTCCATGAGCATCTCCCTCTCACGACATATGCTGGAACTATCACAAACTGACTGACTAGAAGGTCGGTGTCTATTGAGTTATGTTTCTGTACTCCATGAGCATCTCCCTTTCACGGCATATGCCGGAACTATCACAAACTGACTGACTAGAAGGTCGGTGTCTATTGAGTTATGTTTCTGTACTCCATGAGCATCTTCCTCTCACGACATATGCTGGAACTATCACAAACTGACTGACTAGAAGGTCGGTGTCTATTGAGTTATGTTTCTGTACTCCATGAGCATCTCCCTTTCACGGCATATGCCGGAACTATCACAAACTGACTGACTAGAAGGTCGGTGTCTATTGAGTTATGTTTCTGTACTCCATGAGCATCTCCCTCTCACGACATATGCTGGAACTATCACAAACTGACTGACTGGAAGGTCGGTGTCTATTGAGTTATGTTTCTGTACTCCATGAGCATCTCCCTCTCACGACATTTGCTGGAACTATCACAAACTGACTGACTAGAAGGTCGGTGTCTATTGAGTTATGTTTCTGTACTCCATGAGCATCTTCCTCTCACGACATTTGCTGGAACTATCACAAACTGACTGACTAGGTCGGTGTCTATTGAGTTATGTTTCTGTACTCCATGAGCATCTTCCTCTCACGACATTTGCTGGAACTATCACAAATTGACTGACTGGAAGGTCGGTGTCTATTGAGTTATGTTTCTGTACTCCATGAGCATCTTCCTCTCACGACATTTGCTGGAACTATCACAAACTGACTGGCTAGAAGGTCGGCGTCTATTGAGTTATGTTTCTGTACTCCATGAGCATCTTCCTCTCACGACATTTGCTGGAACTATCACAAACTGACTGACTAGAAGGTCGGCGTCTATTGAGTTATGTTTCTGTACTCCATGAGCATCTCCCTTTCACGACATATGCTGGAACTATCACAAACTGACTGACTAGACGGTCGGTGTCTATTGAGTTATGTTTCTGTACTCCATGAACATCTCCCTCTCACGACATATGCTGGAACTATCACAAACTGACTGACTAGAAGGTCGGTGTCTATTGAGTTATGTTTCTGTACCCCATGAGCATCTCCCTCTCACGACATATGCTGGAACTATCACAAACTGACTGACTAGACGGTCGGGGTCTATTGAGTTATGTTTCTGTACTCCATGAACATCTCCCTCTCACGACATATGCTGGAACTATCACAAACTGACTGACTAGAAGGTCGGTGTCTATTGAGTTATGTTTCTGTACTCCATGAACATCTCCCTTTCACGACATATGCTGGAACTATCACAAACTGACTGACTAGACGGTCGGTGTCTATTGAGTTATGTTTCTGTACTCCATGAACATCTCCCTCTCACGACATATGCTGGAACTATCACAAACTGACTGACTAGAAGGTCGGTGTCTATTGAGTTATGTTTCTGTACCCCATGAGCATCTCCCTCTCACGACATATGCTGGAACTATCACAAACTGACTGACTAGATGGTCGGGGTCTATTGAGTTATGTTTCTGTACTCCATGAACATCTCCCTCTCACGACATTTGCTGGAACTATCACAAACTGACTGACTAGAAGGTCGGTGTCTATTGAGTTATGTTTCTGTACTCCATGAGCATCTCCCTCTCACGACATATGCTGGAACTATCACAAACTGACTGACTAGAAGGTCGGTGTCTATTGAGTTATGTTTCTGTACTCCATGAGCATCTCCCTCTCACGACATTTGCTGGAACTATCACAAACTGACTGACTAGACGGTCGGCGTCTATTGAGTTATGTTTCTGTACTCCATGAACATCTCCCTCTCACGACATATGCTGGAACTATCACAAACTGACTGACTAGAAGGTCGGCGTCTATTGAGTTATGTTTCTGTACTCCATGAGCATCTTCCTCTCACGACATTTGCTGGAACTATCACAAACTGACTGACTAGAAGGTCGGTGTCTATTGAGTTATGTTTCTGTACTCCATGAGCATCTCCCTCTCACGACATATGCTGGAACTATCACAAACTGACTGACTAGAAGGTCGGTGTCTATTGAGTTATGTTTCTGTACTCCATGAGTATCTCCCTCTCACGACATATGCTGGAACTATCACAAACTGACTGACTAGAAGGTTGGCGTCTATTGAGTTATGTTTCTGTACTCCATGAGCATCTCCCTCTCACGACATATGCTGGAACTATCACAAACTGACTGACTAGAAGGTCGGTGTCTATTGAGTTATGTTTCTGTACTCCATGAGCATCTTCCTCTCACGACATATGCTGGAACTATCACAAACTGACTGACTAGACGGTCGGGGTCTATTGAGTTATGTTTCTGTACTCCATGAGCATCTCCCTCTCACGACATATGCTGGAACTATCACAAACTGACTGACTAGAAGGTCGGTGTCTATTGAGTTATGTTTCTGTACTCCATGAGCATCTTCCTCTCACGACATATGCTGGAACTATCACAAACTGACTGACTAGAAGGTCGGTGTCTGTTGAGTTATGTTTCTGTACTCCATGAGCATCTTCCTCTCACGACATATGCTGGAACTATCACAAACTGACTGACTAGACGGTCGGGGTCTATTGAGTTATGTTTCTGTACCCCATGAGCATCTCCCTCTCACGACATATGCTGGAACTATCACAAACTGACTGACTAGACGGTCGGGGTCTATTGAGTTATGTTTCTGTACTCCATGAGCATCTCCCTCTCACGACATATGCTGGAACTATCACAAACTGACTGACTAGAAGGTCGCCGTCTATTGAGTTATGTTTCTGTACTCCATGAGTATCTCGCTCTCACGACATATGCTGGAACTATCACAAACTGACTGACTAGACGGTGGCAACGCACAAAATACAATGTAAACTAACATAACATCGTAAGCAGGTTGTATGGAACAAACAAGTATCGGGGTGTAAAAGTTTCAAAAATGACACTTCTTGTAAATCACTTGAACTAGAATGCTAGAACATTCTAGTTTACTCCATTGTTTATTTGTTGATGTAACTAGACATTCTTCTCTTTAAAAATTGTAAATATGCTAAAAAGCACACTTTCTTGTAGTTATTAAAATCTGTCTGTATGTTATATGGTTTGCCTCTGAACTTATCCGAGAAACAGCCAAACAATTCACTTCAAGCCTAGCAGTTAGCGCCTTACACTTTCAGATCAAGTTTGTACCTTTCTGCATCATTTGAGATTCTTTCAGAAAACTGATATATAGTATAAAGAACCTGTCGCGCTTGACTACTTAAAACAGTACATTTTGTTTCTCTTTTCTTTAATACAATCAGTTGCTTTATTTAGCGACATGTTGCAAACATCCACTACTTCTTAGAACTGCACTTTATGTATCTGGTTTTTTCCATGATCAGAGTACTTAAGGGTGTACTAAGAGAAAGGGGAAACATAACAGGACAGTCACACACGTTATGATCATCTCTCTCTTGACAGTTCAAGGTTACTTCATTTCTGACCAAATACATATAAAATATAATTGCATGTAAATACCGAACTACAGAGGCTAAAATTGAATTCTTTTTTTTTGTGCATGCCTGGTTGATCACTCTCTTTATATCCGACATAAGTTTTAAGCTTTTAATAAGTTAATATCCGAGCGTCGCTGTAATAATTACAAAGCTAGCTGACTAGGCAACGCCGCTCGCCTATGATTCGCTACAACCGTGTAGCCTCTGAAGGTCATATGCAGGAGGTTTGACGCGCGTAATAGATTCTGAAATGTAACTATTTACACATATGTTTACAAAGTCTGTTTACATTAATGTACATTACACGAATGAAGTGTAAGAGATTATAAATAAATCACATCTTTACTTGTTTTGTAGAAAACAAAAATCATTTATTTCCGTTAAAATGAAGTAGGTGGAAAATAAGGTTATATGCCTTATAATAAAGCAGAGTATGATATGTCATTGCTTCGCACCTCGACAGAAGCCATTATCTCCGTGGTGGCTCGCTCGCTAAGTGGAGAGGCGGTTGCATGCGATGCTCAATTTTTAATTAGGAAGCCTTTATTTATGCAACAGCACCCGGCTCATTTGCTATTCTGCAAAAACTCCAAAATTTAATATCCTTTCTTGGCAGAGAGGAAATGCAAATTTCCGTTGTTAATGTAGAAGTATTGGAATCCTGTTAAACAGAAACAAACTGTGGGATAAATGTGTTTTAAATGACCAGGAATCGCCTGGTACCTTGCACCCGTCGCTTGGACACACAAGTTAAATAGCTATTCCCACAAGAAATAAAACTCATGTTTTGCAATTTTTTTATTCCTAGTGTGTCCTTAATTTGCTTGACTTTTCTATGATTTTGTGTAACAAGGAAGATATACAACATTTACCATTGGCAAAATAAGCTTATTAAAATATACAAATTGTGTCAGCTTTTCTTTTGTTTGTAACCTTAGCCGTTTTCGAAGTACTCCGTTATACAATTTGAACTTTTGCTAAGGATATGCGGTTCTGTTCTTTCTCCCCTTCTGTTGTTACAACAGCTTATCACGAATAAAGATTTTAACACGGTTTTTGCACGCTATCACCTTCTTGTTTAATTTAAAACAATTCCTAAGTTAAATATATTGTGACTTTATGGGTTCGTGAAATTAAAAGTCCAGGCTGCAGATATTCAAAATGCTCTTTATTTCCGTAGAAAGACACTTGTACAACTCTGATATCAGCAGAATGACGTAACACACACGTACAAAACCTTAAAGTCCGTCTGACACACATCCACCCTGCACCATTAACAACTCTCGAATGACTGCTTCTCTGCACGTCTCCTCCGGCTCCCCGCCGAAACTCTTATTTATACATGAGCAGCTGTTTCGCGAAGTTCCTCGAAACCTGACGAAGCCACACGAAAGCTCAAGAAGCTTCACGGACAAGCACGATATTTCGTGAAGTTACGAGAACTGTCTCTGGGCGTGGCTTGGGCTCTGTCTCTTTAATTCCCCGCTTCTCTCTCGGCGTTCGCTTACCAGCGGCCTCGTGACAATAACGTGAACAAAGGTTATCCTTCACTACGGCTAACATCCCCCAGGAAGAAGGGATGAAGTAGACATGTCACAGTATCACTCTGGTCCGCGTCCTCTGATAGCCCAGTCAGAATGCGAGGCATACTCGTGTAGTATAGTAGTACTGCGTGTAGGAGACCGTGACAATAACGTGAACAAAGGCTGTCCTTCACTACGGCTAACATCCCCCAGGAAGAAGGGATGAAGTAGACATGTCACAGTATCACTCTGGTCCGCGTCCTCTGATAGCCCAGTCAGAATGCGAGGCATACTCGTGTAGTATAGTAGTACTGCGTGTAGGAGACCGTGACAATAACGTGAACAAAGGCTATCCTTCACTACGGCTAACATCCCCCAGGAAGAAGGGATGAAGTAGTCATGTCACATTATCACTCTGGTCCGCGTCCTCTGATAGCCCAGTCAGAATGCGAGGCATACTCGTGTAGTATAGTAGTACTGCGTGTAGGAGACCGTGACAATAACGTGAACAAAGGCTATCCTTCACTACGGCTAACATCCCCCAGGAAGAAGGGATGAAGTAGTCATGTCACATTATCACTCTGGTCCGCGTCCTCTGATAGTCCAGTCAGAATGCGAGGCATACTCGTGTAGTATAGTAGTACTGCGTGTAGGAGACCGTGACAATAACGTGAACAAAGGCTATCCTTCACTACGGCTAACATCCCCCAGGAAGAAGGGATGAAGTAGTCATGTCACATTATCACTCTGGTCCGCGTCCTCTGATAGTCCAGTCAGAATGCGAGGCATACTCGTGTAGTATAGTAGTACTGCGTGTAGGAGACCGTGACAATATCGTGAACAAAGGCTATCCTTCACTACGGCTAACATCCCCCAGGAAGAAGGGATGAAGTAGTCATGTCACATTATCACTCTGGTCCGCGTCCTCTGATAGCCCAGTCAGAATGCGAGGCATACTCGTGTAGTATAGTAGTACTGCGTGTAGGAGACCGTGACAATAACGTGAACAAAGGCTATCCTTCACTACGGCTAACATCCCCCAGGAAGAAGGGATGAAGTAGTCATGTCACATTATCACTCTGGTCCGCGTCCTCTGATAGCCCAGTCAGAATGCGAGGCATACTCGTGTAGTATAGTAGTACTGCGTGTAGGAGACCGTGACAATAACGTGAACAAAGGCTATCCTTCACTACGGCTAACATCCCCCAGGAAGAAGGGATGAAGTAGTCATGTCACATTATCACTCTGGTCCGCGTCCTCTGATAGCCCAGTCAGAATGCGAGGCATACTCGTGTAGTATAGTAGTACTGCGTGTAGGAGACCGTGACAATATCGTGAACAAAGGCTATCCTTCACTACGGCTAACATCCCCCAGGAAGAAGGGATGAAGTAGACATGTCACATTATCACTCTGGTCCGCGTCCTCTGATAGCCCAGTCAGAATGCGAGGCATACTCGTGTAGTATAGTAGTACTGCGTGTAGGAGACCGTGACAATATCGTGAACAAAGGCTATCCTTCACTACGGCTAACATCCCCCAGGAAGAAGGGATGAAGTAGTCATGTCACATTATCACTCTGGTCCGCGTCCTCTGATAGCCCAGTCAGAATGCGAGGCATACTCGTGTAGTATAGTAGTACTGCGTGTAGGAGACCGTGACAATATCGTGAACAAAGGCTATCCTTCACTACGGCTAACATCCCCCAGGAAGAAGGGATGAAGTAGACATGTCACATTATCACTCTGGTCCGCGTCCTCTGATAGCCCAGTCAGAATGCGAGGCATACTCGTGTAGTATAGTAGTACTGCGTGTAGGAGACCGTGACAATATCGTGAACAAAGGCTATCCTTCACTACGGCTAACATACCCCAGGAAGAAGGGATGAAGTAGTCATGTCACATTATCACTCTGGTCCGCGTCCTCTGATAGCCCAGTCAGAATGCGAGGCATACTCGTGTAGTATAGTAGTACTGCGTGTAGGAGACCGTGACAATATCGTGAACAAAGGCTATCCTTCACTACGGCTAACATCCCCCAGGAAGAAGGGATGAAGTAGACATGTCACATTATCACTCTGGTCCGCGTCCTCTGATAGCCCAGTCAGAATGCGAGGCATACTCGTGTAGTATAGTAGTACTGCGTGTAGGAGACCGTGACAATATCGTGAACAAAGGCTATCCTTCACTACGGCTAACATCCCCCAGGAAGAAGGGATGAAGTAGACATGTCACATTATCACTCTGGTCCGCGTCCTCTGATAGCCCAGTCAGAATGCGAGGCATACTCGTGTAGTATAGTAGTACTGCGTGTAGGAGACCGTGACAATAACGTGAACAAAGGCTATCCTTCACTACGGCTAACATCCCCCAGGAAGAAGGGATGAAGTAGTCATGTCACATTATCACTCTGGTCCGCGTCCTCTGATAGCCCAGTCAGAATGCGAGGCATACTCGTGTAGTATAGTAGTAAAGTCTGTCTATTCAACGCAAGTGCACGGCGGCCGCTTTCTTTGAGGAACCCTCATAATCGTTTTACAACATGGACCCTCCTCCTGACGGTCCTCTCTACAAGGTTGCAATATTTTAACATCACCGTCTTGCACCTAATGAAACAGAACAACTGGAAGTTGGAACTTTGGCAACTGAGACTCCACGCGGAGTAGACATGCAACTGTCATTTTCAGAAAATAGGGGTTGCTATTGGTCCCCAACGTCAGTGTTCCATTTCTGAAGTGTGGAGATAGATTTATGACGGTCATTAGTGGGCGGAAAGGTCAGGTTCTTTGAGGTCCCTTTGACTGGGAACTGCACACACGTTGGCTAAACAGACTTTACTGCGTGTAGGAGACCGTGACAATAACGTGGTATACGAACAGACTGCGCTACCTCTCACTGAAGATGCTATAGAACCACTACTGCGGGCAGGTCTCGTAAGTAGGAAAATATTACATTCCACTCAAAAATTTGATGTCAGGATTTACCAGAAATACATATTTTGAATAAAAAATAGAACTTTTACAAACAATGTGTATGTGCTCTCTAAACAGCCTGAGTAGAAAGTCAAAAGTCTAAATATCAAATGAAGTTCTGCTGTCGTCCTTCGTTTTTTAGGGGCAACATCTAGCTTCTGGTTCCCGAGTCGTGGGTTTATATCCGACGTAGGACGATGGATTTTTTCGGGCATACAAAGCCTTAACGTGGGTGGCTTCCTTCCGAAAGGAAGTGAAGCCGGTAATTCTCTTGTAGATCTAAGGCACGTAAAAGAAGCTCAAACGTAATAAAGAGACCTATGAGCCAAATTAAGCAGTTTTTCCAAATTAAGCAGTTTTTAAACCCAGCGAAATTATTCTTCACGTTTACAACATTTTGATGTCCAGAATATTACTCTAACGGCTTTTATTAAAATACTGTAACAAAATGACAACACGAACGTACACTAAGTGACTTTTTATAAACACAGAGTAAGCACGTCAATCGAATGTTCCTTTATGTCTCTGTTGCATGCAGCAACATGCGCTGCTTCAAACTTCTCGAAGTTCACTGCCCGCTGACCAATACTCACTGTTACACTGCTGTGTTTGCTGACAGTTGTCGTTGACTGACTCACATACATACCTAGCAACTGCTCCAGGCTGGCTTTTGCACGTTTACACTTGCCGGTCACGAAAGAAATGTTCTCTCGAAACAACGAGTGAAACTTGTATATATGCAGAAATCAAACGGCCTGGGACATCCAGCAGTGAGGCATGGCTTCAGCTAGTGGCTGTCCTTCAATGTTCCATTTTTTCTCATTTCGCAGGAAACAACAAAAAGATGACTGACGTTTAATTACTTTACGGAAGGTAATCGCTGCCATCGTGACAGTGCCATATGTTTAAGTTATTTTCATGACAAATGGACGTCTTATATTTTCTGTGAATGTCCTTAGATATCCCCTTCATTCTGGATGTATTTTGCATAACTGATAATACTTAAGAAAAATAAGTAAGTTTTTGGTCTGATAAGGACGTTGTCAATTGTCAGGATCATTATCAACGCCTCCGATCTAGGCCATCGATCTGGGCCAGCTTTGAAGAGATAGACAAAATTGTAGACGGCATTAAAGCACACAATTTATGTGTATGAAGATATACGTGAAATACAATTCTTTTGTAGTTCATAATTTGCGATATATGCTTTGTTGTTCTTCATTAACCGATTAGGTCATATCGGATGCGCCTGCAATTCCAGTACAAGTTTTGTGCGTTGCTACAAGGTGCCATTTTGTTTTTGATATTGTCACATCGTGGTTACAGAATAGTCTCCCTCTGATTAATGAAGCAAAAATACGTTGAGTTTCTGTTTCTTTTAGTACTATTCTAATTTCATAATTCCGCGTACTTTGTTAGCAATGATTAATTAAAATGTGTGAGCCGTACCCGCTGCTGTCCACTGTGAGCAAATGCCGTATCCATCTTCATCTCCAATGTATCATATAAAGTATGAACTGCCTTTGGCCCCTGCCACTTCGTGAACTTTCGTTCCATGATCAGCGACAGTCATATGGATTTGTACTCACTCTTCTACTTTCTTTTATGTTGACTTTGATACTTCTTAAATGACCACAAGGTAAAAACGAATTAGCGACTTACAACTTGAAATAGAAGAGCACAAGTATTTGAAAATTGAAACCATTAACAAGGAGTATATCGAAGTTGTGTATGTGTTTGTTAACCTGTAGAGTTTGGTACGATAAGGTTTTGTCTATTCTTATGGTTTGCTAGTTATTCAAGGCTCATCCAGAATAAAGAGGCCTACTGGGGTCATTCTCACACATCTAAAGATAACTTTTTTTATTATTATCTACAAAATATTGTAAGTATAGCTTTATTATTTTCATAAAATGTAATAATTTTATTGGAAATCTTCGTTCCACATTCTTGCAAGATGAGTTATATAATTACATTTTATTTAGGAGTTATCTTGCTCACACAACACCCGCATTACTTTTTAAATATGCTTTTTATTAATGTTTTGTTCATGGAAGCTCAGAACGTATCTTTTTTCGTGAAATATCTAGATTGGAAGCAATTCTTCTGCATTTACGGTAGGTAAGAAACAGATAAACTATGGAACAAAACTTATATTTGGAAAACCGTGATTGAGTTGGCAATAAAAGCGATATAGATATGTCCCTTGTAAGAGCATTTGGTTACAAAGGGTTTTATAATGTTGATAATACTAATAATCTGCCTTCAAATAGGGTCGGTATGAGAATGGATACAATTATTTGGTTTCTTATTGTTTCAGGTAAGTTTGCTGCAAATGCTGCTGGAAGTTATGGCCTCACCATATGTAAGTTTACTACAGCCAATTAATATAGAAAAAAAATCAAGGTTGCAGTTTACACACTGCGTTTTTTTCTTTCAAATCTGTCGTGTGATTTAAATAGACTCAAAAATATATGTGTGAAGTCGTAAAATCTGTGACGTTAAAGGGCCCAATGAACAACATTTAGTGAAAAATGAGTATTCAGGTATTGTCACCAAGCAGCTTCCTCTCACTACAAAGAGAGATTGATTCCATTTGAAACTGAAGTTGTGTTTATTTATGTACACACTTTCGCTGCCGTGGTTTCCAGCGTCACATTCTATAAAGATAATTTGTTCCGAGGCCTCTCTATCAGACCTGAGAAATCCATCGTCCTCCGTCGGGTTTGGACCCACGATATCCAGAACCAGAGGCTCGCATGTTACTGCTAGACCACAGAGTATGACGGCCTTTTTTCCGAGAGCCAGTTTACGGTAATAGAATATAGTCGGCATATAATAATAAAGTTAAGATTTTCGACGTGAGACCATCAGCTATTAGTATAATTTTGATATATTGTGATACATACATTTGAATGCCACACATGAAAATGTTGAAAAATTGGAGCGATCTTCATCTCTTTATATAAAAGAAAGAAAATGATTATAAAAGTAATAGTGAGTGTGTAGTGTTTTAGGGCCCGTCGACAACAAGGTCATTTGGGCCCGATAATATCGGTCAAATATCAAGTGCTGGGAGCGATTACCTACAGCAGAATTTCTATTTTCTTTTCCATTGTTTGTTTCTACAGATTATTTGCTCTAGCAGAAATACATTTTCTATAACTCTGAAATATTTCACAGTTTAATTTATTTCTTAGCGTATAACGTGGCTTTATGATGAAACAACAGTGCCTTAATTTGCGTTCTATGCACCATTACCCTGGCTGTCAACTTATTTATGTAATTTCTAATAAATGGAGTGACTGTTTTGTAACTAGCAGTTATAAACTGAATATACATTTTCAGTTTTATATTTTATACTCCATTGGATTATACATACTTTTATTGCAGCTCTAAGTTTGTTCTTCTCTAGATAAGAACTCTTCAGTTTCTTGTTACTTAATGTTTAGTTTATTGTTCTGATCAGATGGATTGTATACAGAATTTAGGGGCTAGATTCATTGAAATTATCATTTATCCTAGTGGCATTCTCTTCGAAATGATGTAGTAATTACTTAGCCTCGAGGGAAAAAGCTGCAATGTGATTGGAAGCGCGTCTTGCAAAGTAAAAATGTTATAATGACAAAAGTAACTGTGCTGGGTTCGAAATGTAAACCCTCTGCTCATTTGACACAGCGTGCTTTTTCTTACGGAGCCACAGGTATTGAAACTTAGGGTATATACAACATACACGTCATATGATCTGTAGTCTTTCCTATTTTTGATACGACATCCATCCACGTGTTTTCCCATTTTCTTTCATATTGGCAGTGCCATGTAGTAACAGCTTAGTCACAAGAGAACAATTGCAAATTGTATTATTACTGCGTTTAACAGACTAAAAAGTATGGAATAAAAGGTATGACATATTGGGACTCAAACTGTGAACTATCGTCTCGCTTGTCATAGCATGCAACTACGAGAGCAGTAAATAGAGAGTATCTTATATACAACATAGATATTGTTCTGTTAAAATCATAATTCCACGTGCATTCAGTTTTCTTGTGTATTTTCCAACACTATGTAGTTATAGTAACTCAACTACAAGAGAATTGATACTTGTTATGTGATAGTAAGTCAATATTTCGTTACAGAGCCAAAGAAATATTGGAAGGAACGACCACGACACCATCATTTTACCTAAAATCATGGTTCACTTTTAGATATCTTCTACTCGTTTGTTACAAAAAAGATAGGTAGGCAGACATACGCTTAGATATGAGTTAGTGATTAGTAGAGAAATCCTAGGAATAATCTGCAGCCAGGTTTTTGTATACGTTTTGTTGAAATTTATATTCCCTTCTCAGATTATTCAACATGTTAGGCTATTTTCCATAATCTAGCTGAGCTGATTGGAGATCAAGTTCTGATTCTGTTCAGACTTTCATAATTATGTGTATGCATATAAGAACAAGTGTGGCTGCATGTTACAAGCAGAATATTATGTCGTTTGTTTTGTTTACGGGTTACATCTCATATGGTGAAGATTTTGTGGAGAAAGTATTGTAAGCTCTAAAAGATGTAGGGGAGAGCAGCACTTTATACATGTATCAAACGATAAACAATGGGAGGAAAATTTGTACCAGGAAATTGTAACAAGGAAAATAGCGAGAAAGAGAATAATTAGTTAGGGAATTAGTGAGTATTGGCATGCAGTCAGAGAAGTAAAGAGCATATGTTGTTTTCTCCATCCACTGTTCTAAAGTTTATTTGTTAAACTTATTTTTGTCTTTTTCTGATAGTGAAGATAAACGTAAGCAGAAACGCCGCACTCTTTGTATGACATCGTAGGAAAACTTGGAATAATGACTTAGCACTTCAAAAATAGTGTCTACTAAGCACTTTAAAATTGTAACTAATAACTAGCAATATTTCGGAAGAGAACCGTTTTGGTGAAAGTCAAAGAAACGAAACATTTTTCCATTTAAGGAGTAGTTTTTATGGCTTTTTATTATACATTTTTAAAAGGTCTAGAACTTAAATAAACATTTAGGTGTTGCCCAACCACTTTGGCTTCAGGGAACGTTAAAAAATGTATTTTCGTTGAAAATTGATCTGGTTAAAATATAGTACGTACTGCAGTGTTAGTTGAGAATACGAATACGCCTGGAACGTGACGTGTAAGATGCCCGCCTTACTCCAGAGGTGAAGAAGTTGCCTAACTATCAGGCGAGCTGGCTATGAACGTGCTCTGTGCCGGCGCAAGTGAAGCTACTTTATCCAAACAATTTGAACTGAGGTATACAGCGAGAGGCTTCCAGTCTTACTTTTGTGCTCACATGAATTTCTCTATCCTTGTGTAAAATTTTCGAACAAACGCTTATTCTTCTACTTTATGTTAATTGACTTAACCTTGCTGTTGTTCTTGGATCAATATGACCCGAGAATAAATTTATTTTTTCTATTTTTTATTGATCGATCAGCGCATCTGCGCTCTACAGATCATTGATCATAGACATTATTTACATACACGATACAATGAATAGCCCCCATAAGTAGGTACATCATTGTTTTAAGTACTACAGAAGATATTTTTGTGAGAGTTGATCCAGTGGTAGACGACTCCTGATGCAGATTGGAAAGCTGGATTTTCTACCAAGGGAATAGGGAATGGCTCCTGAGACGTGTTTTAGGTTGCTGTAGAAAATTTCGGTTTGTGAAGAAATTGACTGTTGAATGGTGCTGATTCCAGTTTCTCTATGTAGTTGACTATTTCTGACAAAGCATGGTGCATTTGTTGAGATTCGTAATACTTTGTTTTGAAATGTCTGGATACGTTTGATTTTGGAAGGACTGGTCCCTGCCCAGACTGGGCAGGCATATAGTAGGAGTGGTCTTAATAAAGTCGTGTAGAGTAGTGTGCAGTTTTTTTAATTTGAGTGAAGATCTTTTGTTGATAAGTGGGTAGAGCTTAGCCAGTCTTGCTCGAGCTAGTTTGAGTTTGTTACTTATGCGTTGTTTCCATGTGAGACGTCGATCCATGAGTAAGTCAAGGTATTTAACTGTTTCTGTCTCAGGTTTCCAGGGTATTGGTTTCATTGGGAGCGTTACTGGCTTCACATTTTTGCTGGTTGAGCGAAATACGCCAGTTACCAAGCCAGAACCTCTTGAAGATGATTTCTCGCGGTGTGGATATTGCGATGTGTTGCAAAGATTGCTGTATCATCCTGTAGGTGTTGCAGGAATATCAGAGGTGTACAAGTTGAATAGAACTGGTTCCAGGATAGATCCTTGAGGAACGCTTGCTGTTATAGGTTTGGTAGAAGAGTGGCTACTACCTACGCGGACTCAGAAAATTTGTTTTTCCATTACTCATTTAGGTTCAATCATTAGTGCTTTTAATTTCATGTATTTGTTCCGCGTCATAGCTACTTCTTATAAACTGTTACATTTTTGGAAACATTTTTAAAAATATTCTTGTATATGAAATTATCACACTTATGTTCCTCGGTTCAATGTGACTGTTTTAACAATGATTTAATTCAAATAATCCAAATCCATGTGCATGGCAGCATACACAACAATACAGTCTGCTGTTTACTTCCGCAACAATGGATGATGCATTGTTGAACCTCTGAATACAGAAGAATATAAATCGTGTGACTGACTGTTGAAGAGAGACGTTATTTTAGTTCTTGCAGTTAATAGTGATGCATTCCTATCATTTCAAAACCTTGCCTAACTGAAAGTGAGTGATATATCTGATAGCGAGGAAATTTCAGAAGAAGAGAACCATACTAGTGAAGACAGCACTCAAGCGCTATTAGAATGGAAGGCTGTGCTTTAGACAATGAGGTTAGTAATGACAATAATAATTTGCAGCACTCAGCAGTAGTTCATTCGTAAGATAAGAACATGGAAGGGCTTCCAGTGTAAACATAACAAAAGAAACGCCTGGTCCAACCAGGTATGCTACGTCCAAAGTACGTGATACCAAATCCGCCTTTCAAGTAATTATGAACGAAACCCTATGCAGTATTGTGTTGAAAATGATAATATTGAGGGCAGACGAGCGTAAGGTGATAAATGGGAAGATTTGGATGTATAATTTGGTGTATTATGGCTGGCGTTTTCAAATCGTATGGTGAATGAACAAGCAGCTTATGGGATCCATAGTCAGGTAGAGCCAGTTTTCCTGCTACAGTGTTACTAAGGATGTTCTTTCGCATCTCTGGGATCTGATCAACGGGTGCAAAGCGCAAATGACAAACTAGCTCCTATAAGCGACTAAGGGAACATTGCGAGGAAATACTTGCAACATTATATAATCCTGCATCAAATGTAACTGTTAAATGCTATGCCTGTGTGAAAGAACATATAAATATCTCGGAAGCGCTCCAATCCACAAGAATTGTATTTGTCCAAATTATGTGCTGTAACAGATCTAATTTATTAATTACCCAAAACACAGAATGAGAAGAATTCTCAAAGTATTCACAGGAAATTCAAGGCACACATTTAATTTGCCATAAACTATGTTAAACGTGTTGTATTTTAATTAAATTGGTTAGTCATTTTTTGAGAATATCAATATTTTCCAAAAATATTCTATGTTAAGAAAAAATATTCCATTATATTCTCAATTTGTGGGTCACATGTTTGGGATATGAACTTAAATACCAAGTTTGATATTTTGGTTACGCTGTTCACTGACACACAGATAAATAAACATTATTTATTTTTCTAATGTTCTTGTTCTAGTTCAGGGAGTCTCAAAACATGTTTTTCGGCGAAACTTAGGTATAATTATTTGGTGGAATATAGTACCGTACATGGCGGAGAAAGAAACTTTAGAAAATTGTGTGTGCGTGCGCGCGCGCGTGTGCGCGTGTATGCGTGTGTGTTGGCATTTCAGTTCACGCCTTTCTTTTACGTGAAGCATGTTTTACTTTTGAGATTGTTAAAATGCCTTTATTGATTTTGATTAAAATACCAACATAGTTGTATCAGAATTGCAATTTTCTGAGAATAGCCTTTGAGACTTGTCTAACTGGCAGATTTACTTCACAAGAATGTGCTGTAGATGAGATAAGACATTGGTTGTGTTGTCTCTCCATCGACTTCAAACTTATCTCGGACTGTTAGCCTAGTTGTAGTGGTAAGCATCCTCTTAACGAGAAATGAATTATAAACAAATGGCTTTTCATTTGGGCTTTAAGCGTGTCTGATATATTCCGTGTCTATATTATAAGTTAATGTGGGATGTCTGAAATGTTCAAATGTGTATATTTGAATATAATTTGAGTCCTTTAATATGTTTGTGTCTACAACGAAATGTGTAATGACATTATTTTTGTAATGTTTTATCCCATGACGTAGACAGAAAGCAATAGTTTACAAGAAGAGTGGGTGAAATAATGTGACATTGTTACGTGCTACGGATACCTGCTGCAACTTAATGCGATATAAATACTGGCAAGAGCTCGAATTATCTATTCCCATTAACTTGTTTCACTTGTTAGTGTTCTGTCTTGGTTAATTGCTCATTTTTTCACAGAATTCGAAGTAGAGGCTTATACGTGTGAGAACTGTGTGCGCTGGTACTTTGTTAATTTCCGGAATATTTGAAAAGCCATTAACTTGATCCGTATTTGTTATTTCTTTGGAGCGTTAATACAAACAAAACAAGAGGAAAGCAATAATTATGAGATAAAAGTACACAACAGATCTTTGCATTTCCATTTATATAAACAAAATGTAATTCTGCTCGTTAACCGTTAACAGTAAATTACTGTAAAGGCCACCAGCGGCAACTTGTGAAGTTGGAGTAAAATCTAGAGGGAAAAGAAAGCAAAAGTGCCATTGCTGTATTTCACTGCATACTTTAATTTGGTGGCATTTATTTACTAATTTTGACGATATGTGTGGTCGTTGAAACACTTCTGTGCACGGTACTGTAATGCACATTCTAATAAATACGTAAAATATAAAGCTATTAACAGTGAAGCAAACAAATATGTACACATATAATAATTTGTAACATAAAAACTTCACTTATCTTACAAGAAATGATGAAAGTTTTCTTATTAATTGATCAAGATCGCGATTTTATGAAAATTCTTCCACATCCTCAGCCAGAGTCGTAAATACTCTGTAAATATGACTCTGGCTGAGGATGTGGAAGAATTTTCATAAAATCGCGATCTTGATCAATTAATAAGAAAACTTTCAGCATTTCTTATAAGATAAGTGAAGTTTTTATGTTACAAATTATTATATTTGTATATTCACATTCCAATGTTTAAATCTTTTTCTCAAAACCCCTTTTTCAGTATTTTTCATTATTTCAACTGCGCCATGTTTCAAACTTTTTGACCATATTCACTAATTTTGACGATATTTATCAATCTGCGTGGTCGTTGAAACACTTGTGTACACGGTACTTAATACATATTCCAGTTTTTAAATCTTTTTCTTTTAGTATTTTTCCATGCTTGACCATTTAACTTCAGCAAATTTAAAAAAGATGCATAATTACTTAAGAGACTCACATAACCATTTGGAAATATTACAACTGCATTATTTTTATTCAATACTTTCATAGCTTGACATTCATCAAATCGAAAGGTGCCGAATTGCAAAGGACTTATCCTTCTGTTCTGGTATAGCTTCATTTCAGTTATGAAAAACTGTGGTGGAAATTGTTTATAATGCTCTGTTAAAGGGACAAATAAACTCCTTAGAACATGTAGGTCATTTTAAACGAACACCTTAAAGCTAAGTAAATTTAGAAGCAAAGCATTAGTATCTGTGAAACAAGTGCACACATCTGCTGTTCTGATCATTACAGTGTAAGTTGGGAATTTATAAGCTTTTCACAGATGCATTGCCGGGAAAGTTTTGCAGACCGGTTAATGGCCTTTGTGAATTTCATTACATCTTTAACTTACTTAAATTTTATTAATATACCTATTAGTTTTAAAGTAAACGCACCATTCTATTCAGAAATACGCTTTGCTGAATATTTTCAGTGGAGCGTCATCAAATTTATACACAATCAACATACTGAAGTCAACGTTGGATATTTTAACAATCATAAGCTGAAATAAAACTTTTATTTATTAAAATTTAAGTTTTAATGTTTTTGAAAAGTTTTACTTGAAGTGGTACATGTTTTAGTTAACATCTATGAATTTTATACCAGTTGGTAGCTTAAGCTTCATGTAACATTTCAAGGTTTGTTCGTTCTTGAGAAAGATCTTCCTAAATGTGATAAAAATAATTTGTGGAAAATGGAATGCCAATCTGTTAATATATTTATACATATAGACTTATTAAAATTAGATAATGAAACTAATTCACTGAACAATATTTAATGTGTGATATATGTGTGTAGCTATTGCCAAATATCATTTGCACATTTGAACAAATATCTATATTATATTATTATCAGCTGGTTGCCTCTCTCAGCCTGTGTTTGGGAATGCAGAGACCACTCTATCCTGGTGGTGGTTGTTTAAATATTAATAAGTATAGGAAGATAAAGATGTTTACTTGGAGAAAGTATGAGTATATGAAAATTGAAACTAATAACAAAGAATATCTGTGAAATAGTTAACGATGAAAAGAAAACTTGATATAAACTAGTCGCTCTAAGAATGAAAGGGTCTTCAGAGAGCTACCTCAGTTATGAAGGTATACTTTTATCAAGCATATATCTTAAATATTGTTAATATAATATTTCAATCAAAATCCGTAAAGTTATTTTCATGTAAAAATCCCAACCTTTTACTATGTAAATGTTGTTTGGAGGGGGAGATTTTCTTATATCGCGTTCTTGGAAGATGCTCAATTGAAATACCAAGTTAGGTTATTAAGCGATTTTTCCTTATTGAATTACATACGCGCGCGGGATGTCAAAACGTGTATTTTGTACGGAAGCAATACGTCCAGGAAGATAGGTGAGATGGGATTGCAGCTAAGTGTTCTTATCTGTTGTAATTGAAATCGTCATGGAGGAGGCTACGCTTGCCCAGGAGTTGTATCGACCCACGCCCCTCGTGTCAAGGAAGGCAAGGTAATGGGTTTTGCAGATAATTAGGAGCAAGGCTATTGATTCACACCGCGCTCGCTGCTGCCACCGCGACGTCACGACGACATTTTTGTTTTCATATGTGGTCAACACATTCATCCCTCTGAATGTCTCGGCCAAGCATTTGTCCAAACTTCAACGTTTGGTGATTTTATCCGCACGCGCGGACAAGCACCTTGTACATGTTTTGAGGTCCTTAAGTGCTGGCAACGTTGGAGGGATGTTAAAACACAAGTTTGCGTTTTCCAATACGCACACAGCTAGAGAAGCTTTTAGCTAAAGCGGTCTGCTGCATGTTACACGTGCCGCGATATTCACAGAATAAAGGAAACTTTGTTCTTGAGCCACAGCTGTATTTCTCGTCTATTAGCTATACTTTCTCACAGTTTCTCTTCCAGACACAGGCCACTAACATATTGTGTCATTTATGGTTTATCAGTTACCCAATTCAGAATGGAGAGAAGTCAAGGCAAGCGTTTGATTTCTTATCGAAATAGCTACTTTAAACATGTACGCATTCTAATAAAAATTGTTAAGACTTAATTTGGAGGAACAGAAATAACGAAGAATATTTAATACAAAGTTTACTTTGATGTTATACAGATATAATAATTTGAAACATAAAACTTCACTTAGCTTAAAAGAAAATGATGAAAATGTTCTTATTAATTGATGGGGTTTGCGAGTTCGTGAATACTCATTCACATCATCAGCTCAGACAATCTCGTTGTCAACGTCACGATCACTAGAGGACACTATGTTTCTGCCAATACTACCAAAAACTGAAAATGAAATAAACTTAAAAAAAGAATCGACTGTCCGTATTTCAAAATTCATTACGCGGTGTTTATTATTTAAAATAAATAATTTTCCCAAACCATTAAATCTATTGGACCATTTAATTGTTTTAATAATTTAACGTCTGGATTTATTTCATGGTTAAATGACCAAAAATGATCTGTTACGGCCGACTCATCAGTTTGTTTATACTTAACGTTACAAAATGCTCTTTTGTTATGGTTTCCAAATTACATTTTGTCTTTCCAATATAAACTTTATCACAATCTAAACAATTAAATTGATAAATGCCAGGCATTTTATTATTGGGAATTTTATCTTTTTTAGACAAATATACTAAATTTTTAATCTTATATGTATTTTGAGAAACTTAAGTTATACCAAATTCTTTAACAAAATCTTGAAAATGTTTATTGACCTAAGGATAGTAAGTAAATTTTTTAAAATTATAATTGTCGTTTATTTTTAAGGGTAGAAATATCATTAACTGGTTTTGATATTTACATTTTTCAATTTTTTATGTGTAAAGTTTTTGTTAAAACCATTAATTAAAGCAATATTAATAATATGTTTATATTCTTTATTAAATTCCTCTTTATTCAGGGGTATATTTATTAATCTATAAATCAAACTGTTAAAAACAGCAAATGTATGTGGAAAAGGGTTAAAACTTTTATTTTTTATGTAATTATCAATGTGAGTAGACTTCCTATAAATACCAAAGTTTAATTTATTATTATTATTATTATTATTATTATTATTATTATTATTATTATTATTATTATTATTATTATTATTATTATTATTATTATTATCATCATCATTATTAGTTTGACATATGCAGTCAGACTAATAACAAATAGTTATGTTTTGGTGCAGCAAGATTTTGTCGAGAAGTCAACCAGAATGAAGAGGACTTCAGAATATGTAAACTATTCTTTTAATTTGGTTTGATAAATTTCTCTTAACACAATAATTTTCCATGTAAAGGGCAAGTCGCATCCTTGAACATAGATGCCAAGTTGGGTATTTAACTGATTTGTCGGTTTTTTAGTTATATGGTCGCCACGGGGATCATTGTGACACACGATTTTAGAACGTAGGTATACTGGGTAGAATGCAACACGGTGTACATTGTATGCAGATATAGCTGTTAGTGGAGGAGTTCGTTGGCTATTGCAAGCTACCCAAGTTGAGGGCAGCGAGAGGCTCGAACATCCGCCATGCTCCATTCTTCCTCTATCCTCTCTTCTAATCGGGATACATGTAGTGACTGTGTAATGGCTTGAAATTTCTTTCTCTTCTAAGCCATGAATAGAAACCGGCAACCATTTTCCAATTTAGAAAAATGTTAAGTAGATATATGGAAATGTTAAACAATAACGAACAATATTTCGGGCATGATGGACGCCACAGAAATTATTTGATACAGGTTGTGTTTTAAAAAGATATATATTTTTGTCTCTCTCTTACGGTTTACCACGTGGATTTATTACCAAAATATTTCAAATATATGCATTTTATTTGTTACAGACATGCCTTAAACATTTGGCAATTTAATCAATATCGTCTAAGGTATTTTTGAGAAAATTTTCGTAAAAAGTTTCATGTAGTGGGTACTTCGGGGTGTCGTATCCTTGAAAATTGCTGAACTTGTATACCAAATTTGATATTTAACCCACTTTGTTTTTGAGTTATGCTATCCACAGATACGTGGATCATAACTCAAAAAATAAACGCGGGTTAAAGACCCAACTTGGTTTATAAGTTCAATATCTTCCAAAGATGCCACACGAACCCCTCCCCCCTACAAACTAACCGTTACATGGAGAAGTTTTCGAAATGATTAACGATTATGTGTTTAAGGTATTTTCACAAGAAAAGCAATGAGTATCTCTTGAGTATTTTGGGAATAGCCTCTGAACGACTTTGTACCTACAGGATAAGATATAGTGCGATCCATATAAACCTGAACCATTTCAATAGGTCATAACTTTTGAATCAATAACAGGACACACGTGCAACTTTGCGAGATTACATTACACTATTTACATCTCAGAGAAAATGTTGGAAGTGTCCTCCATCAGTCTCTATAGATCGTTGGTCCCAGTTTCTTTGATACGACTGTAGACACTGAAGTTTATATGAGTATCTTCAAGACATTTGTGGAGCAGCTGGATGATATCGACGTGCCATACATCTAATGACACCATGGAACTTGTAACCAGTTTCTGTGATACGACTGTAGACACTGAAGTTTATATGAGTATATTCAAGACATTTGTGGAGCAGCTGGATGATATCGACGTGCCATACATCTAATGACACCATGGAACTTGTAACCAGTTTCTTTGATACGACTGTAGACGCTGAAGTGTATATGAGTATCTTCAAGACAGTTGTGGAGCAGGTGGATGATATCGACGTGCCATACATCTAATGACACCATGGAACTTGTAACCATTTTCTTTGATACGACTGTAGACGCTGAAGTTTATATGAGTATATTCAAGACATTTGTGGAGCAGCTGGATGATATCGACGTGCCATACATCTAATGACACCATGGAACTTGTAACCATTTTCTTTGATACGACTGTAGACGCTGAAGTGTATATGGGTATCTTCAAGACATTTGTGGAGCAGCTGGATGGTATCGAATTGAGAGAAGGTTATTTCCAGCAAGATGGAGCAACGTGCCATACATCTAATGACACCATGGAACTTGTAACCAGTTTCTTTGATAATCCAATAATCTCAAAAGGTCTATGGCTCCCCAGATACTCTGACCTAACTTCAACCGAATTTTTTATTGTGGGGATATCTAAAAATGGAGTGTACAACAATAGGTCATATACAATTGATGTTCTCAAGGAATCCATTCAAACCGAAATGAGTGACATTGACGAGGATACTTTCTGTAAAACTTGAGAGAATGTGGTGAGACGAGTACAAATATGTATAGATGCTGGTGGAGGACACTTCCAACATTTTCTCTGAGATGTAAATAGTATAATGTAATCTCCGAATTGTGTATTATATTCTCCCAAAGTTGTACGTGTGTCCTATTATTGGTTCAAAAATTATGGCCTATTGAAATGGTTCAGGTTTATATGGATCACACTATATATGAAGTAGACATTTTCGTATCCTTGTCCATATGGTCGGTTGGTAGCTCTTGCGATATTCCTCATATTGAAGGAGCATGTGTTCAACTCCATAAACATATGAGAAATGTGTGTAGTGTTTAACGCCCGCTTTTACTACATACGGCACCGCAGGCGGTGACACTGATGATGCATGAGATGAATATGGAGCACTGGTGGAATGAGATGGCGGGGGAAACCGGAGGTCCCGGAGAAAACCCGCCCCAACGCCGTGTTGTCCACCACAAATCTCACTTTGCGGTCGCCTGGGATCGAACCCGGGCCGCCTTGGTGAGAGCCAAGCGGTCTAACCACTGAGCCACGGCGTGGCCTATAAACATATGAGCCATATGTGTGACATTGAAAGAGGTAAATGTATGTAAATTTGCTTTATTGAACATGCACTAATTTGCAATGAACGAACGATCCAAATAAAGGGATTATAACCATTAAATGAGCTACAAGAATTTTGAAAAATTGCTTTCAAAGGTCACTTTCAGAGTTGAACTTAATTCAACTTAATTCAACTTAATTCAACTTAGTTGAACTTAATTGAGAATCTTAATTCCAAAATGTTAATGCACAACAATCAGACAAAACCTAATTTCGAATGTTCCTTTAATACATAGTTAAGGTTACAACATGTTATTAGGATTGTCTAAAAGCATTAGGAGCCAAAAAGAACCATTAGGTTAAGTGGTAACAGAAACAGAAAATAACTCGTTTTCTATGAATGGTTGTAAAGTAATAATGAAGTCTAGGTGACATGAGCATTGCTCTCACTTATTTGGACGTAGTTATCTCAACTCAGTACGCAAGGGTTATAGAATGGTACTGTAATACAGCATCTGGCCCGGAAAATACCTATTAAATATACTTTGTTTCTTATTTAACGTCTTACGTTAATTTCGATATTGGGAACAGTGATGGAATGTCTGCATCATGTGTAAACATGGTAACAGTCAATGATTTTAGATTCCAACAAATAAAGTATGGCATCGTTTATATCGTATGGCCACGAGAGTTTGATCTCACGTGTTGGCTGGAAGCCTCTAGTTGCACGGTGCATCTGGATTGTTATCGATTTTGTGGCTGCATTCGCGAGGAGCCCTAGTGTAAAGTGACGTCATGTCTAGGCGTCCTGAGCACATGACGACAGTCACATTACATATTGTTTGTTTACAGATGTTCGCTGTAATTGCTTTTTTAGAAACAAGATGTCACCTCCATCTCATCACAGCTTCCCTCAAAGTACCAAACACCAACAAGTCTCTTTACATGTATTTCAGTTTCTCAAAAAATGGTTCTAATTATTTTGATTAAAATGCCAAAGTAATGTTTGATCTACTTGTTCATCCAGATAAACACATTTCATAGTAAATATAACAAAGTAGGATAAAGCGATAGCTTTTTAAAATGAATTGACTACGTGATAGGTTTGAAATTCCATGATCACGAGAAATAACAAATAGCGACTTACCATTTTAAATAATTATAGGTATTTGACATTATCAATAACACTGATATGCATGAGTCTGAACTTTACTCCAAAATCTGTCTATTTCACTAAATTTGATGTGCTCATTCCAACACTGTCATCAGTTTTTTCTCCACCACGTACTATTTTTTTTTTTTTTTTACAATTAGCACTTACACCTAAAATGTTTTAATATAATTCTATGCATAAATATTGTAGGGAACTAAAACATACTAACAATTTCTTTGTTGAAATTAGTGTTTCACAACAATGACACAACAACATAGCTTATTTTAAGTTCAATCCTATCAAGTTTAGTTCTGTCTCATTGAGTTTCAAATAGTCACGACCTATTTTTGTGAGTGGCTGTTGTAAGTCATACATTTTTGTCATTTGAAGAAACATATCTTTTAAAAATTGTAAAAGTAACTCTGATATATTTTGCCATATTGTGGCAATTTCGTTGTTCGAAAGAGAAGACACAATATTACCCATTTTGTTAGAAAGACCTACAATGCCTATCTTCATAACAAGCTTTAGTCTTGGGGAAAAAAGAATACTTGTGTAGAAGTAAGGAAACTGAGCCCTTTATATTCTACAAAGAACCTGAAACCATGTGGATGATTGCTATTTTACAGGCTACAACACAAGGAATAGGAAAGGCATTACTTATTTTGTACATTACGACAAATAGTTAACTTCGCTAGGTTCGAACCCCTTTCACAGAATGTGTATTTTACCACTGAACTAAGATGACAAACAGCAGATAATAGTGTTCCACGTGTTTTTCCTGTTCTTGCATATATTCTAATGCCATGTAATAATTTAGCCGTCAGAGAACATTTGTAAATTCGTTTACTGTAGCTTAAACTAACATTTTTTGAATAAACAAATTGACTCCAGACTGGCACTCGAACCATGAATTCTGGCGCCTCACCACTGAAGCGGTCTTTTTATGGGCAATGATGGTGTTTGAAGATGCTATGATGATGTACCACGTTGTAGCACCATCTTGAAGCAGGATTATTTGGGATGAAGGTGGATGCAGATTAATTTCTCACCTAAGTTTCTCCTGCAACTCTGGATAATTAGGCGCATCTGTAATTGTTGAGCGATGAGATCTTTTTCTTTCCCAGGATCGCGGTAACGGGGCTGATAAAGATAGTATTACTACTTTTAATTTTTGTTTGTTTGTTTGTTTGTTTGTTTGCAATGTACGTCCTCCAACGTTAAGTCATATCGGACGATGAATGGAATGGGTGAAATGATGCTCAAATGAGCCCAGGGTCCATAGAGCTTACAGTTACCTGACATTCGTCTTTCAGGATAAGGGAAAACCCCGGAAAAAGTCTTATCCAGGTAAGATTCGAACTCGGGACCTCTTGAACGTGAGGCAGACACTCCACCACCAGGTGGACTACTATTTTTAAAGGATGAATAATACTTTTCTTGTCCCAAGATGGAAATTTAATTGCTCATAAACATTTTTAAATTCTGTGATACAATTGCAAATATTATTAATGTAGTGTTTTTAAAACCAGCGGTAGATGCTACACGATGAACTATTTGTTTTCTTGCCCACACGCTACTTTGATCTTTGATGTACACACTCGGATAGACCAATGTACGTCTTACCCCTAAGACTTTCATAAGCAACAGAACAAAATCTTTTAAAACATTTTACAACTTATCATGTTATGTTGTCATGGTTACACCATTACCTACTTTACATTACTTCTTTATTTTATTACAAATACTAATTTCTTTGACTATTCCTAACAAAACATGTAATATCTAAAATCACTGCTACACCACGGAGCTACGAGAGCCGTCGTTTGGGCGAATGCTGGTTCTGTCAAAATTACCATTCCACGTATTTCCCAGTTTCTCTGATATTCTGCAGTGATATGTGGAGACAGCTTAACCTCAAGAGCACGTCTAACAAAGCAAAACATTTGGACATATGTTAGGGTTTGAACCTCGGACCTTCGTTTTGCCACTTAGCTACGAGCGTTGCTGGGGCTTCTGTTAAAGCCATAATTCCAAGGATGCAGTTAATCGCTGACATGCAAGAGAATTGTTGCTTGCTTTCGCCATATTGGTGAGTAACGGGTTAAAATGGCGACCACGACACTATACACATCTGCGAACATGGCCGATTTAGTTTTAATACTCTTCTAGTAACGTAACGCCTGAACGATACAGTCCCGCGGAAAGTGTACATTTCCTTTTTTGAAACATAGTACACTTAATCATGACTTCCAGAAAAAAAATATTTTATTTATCAAAATCATTTTATTTCTGCACTTATTTTTTTTAAACAAAATAATTTCGTGTGACCTAAATAATACAGATTTTGTTCCAAAATTAGTCTTCATGACATGTTGAAAATTTCATTTATAGTGCCAACGAAAATGGGGCGTATGTGTAGTTTTCACCAAACTTCATTTATAGTGAAGAATATGGTTATTGTATATTCATTTTTCATAACAGTATATAACGTATACCAGCTTCCCGGTGACAATTTTTCCAAAATTATCACTTCTTTTGTGGAATGGTATATAAAAGTCTTCTTGACATTTAAATGCTGCTAAATATATCGTGCTCGTTTCGGTAGCGTAGATGGTAGCATGTCTGCCTCACGTTCAACAGGTCCCGAGTTCGAATCTCGGTTAGCGTGAGTTACCTGGATAAGGTTTTTTTTCCGGGGTGTTCCCTTATCCTACCAGACGAATGTCGGGACACATTTGAGCATCATTTCACGCATTTCATTCACCGTCCGGTATGGCTTAACGTTGGAGGACGTAACTGTTTAGCATTGTAACTTTAATTTGCTTACATTTGAGAAACTTTCCCACAATTTTCAGGTAAATAAATCTAAATGGGTCATTTTCTACTGAATGATAAATTCATATATATGACATTGGTCAAATTTAGGAAAGTCGTTAAAGAGGCACATAGATGTGATGTTTACTAGCTGGGGCCAGTATTTGCTCTATTTCAAGAAAGGTGAAGAGAGTTAGTTGCAACTGGGGTTATATTGATTTTGGTGATGACCCAGTTACTCCCTCTGCTACTGCCAGCTTGAGAACTGAGTCCATGGCTACGTTACTTGACATTAACCCAACATGTTTGTATGTGAACAGCAAAAATCAAAATAAAGTGTTACACAAACATCCAAGTTGCACTTTAAGTTCTCATTAAAACATATACTTTAGTTAAATAACTTAATTTATTATTATTGTTATTATTACTATAATACTTGTGCTTTGGGTCTTATAACGACCCCTTGGATTAACGTTGCTGCAATAGAGTATTCATAAATGAAACAATAAAAGACAACAGAAAGTAACAATTATGCATACCAAGAGATTGCATTTCATTAAAACACGCTATAAGTAGGTAACTTAATTATTGTATCTATTTCCGAGATATTCACTGTTGTTGATTTGGCTTCTCAGATACTTCTTATACATTTTTTTGGGAAGTGATAGTGTTATTTTGTTTCTCAAAATGCCATGGGAAGAGTAAAGATTTGAAAGCCAGCATATAGCAACCTGCTTTTAAATATTTGACTACCTCTTTAGTTTCCTGATAACTGTTTGTATATGTAGGTAATGAAATTAAGTACACACAGTTTTATATTAATGTTAAGTTGATAGAGCAACTAGGGTATAAGTACAGATTATCTGACAATTGCTACTTAAGTTTGTATCCACGTAAGTGTGTTACTTGTGTTTCTTCTTCACTAATAGATCACATGTTTTACTAGCTGATATGTTCTGGTTAGTTGTAACTGCGACATGGAATGAACAACGCCTGTTAGTATAGACCATCTTCCGCTTTGTTTCTAGCGTGGCCCATGTATTTTGGGGGCATTAGCCTATCAGAAAGCATTACAAATGTTACACATTAAGTTAAGCAATGCATCTACTGGATTTGAAACCTTAAGCATTAAATCTACAATTGTATGTATTTTCTTTTCTAATTCATTACTCCAAGTTGCAGATGAAACGATGCATACTTGGGTACGTAAGAATCATGATTTGATTGAGCTACTAACCAACCTGAAAATATGTATACTACAAAATGATTAGTCTGAACATGAAGTAGATATTGATGTATGTTCATTACTAAGCTCCATACAGTTTGGGCAGGAAAAGAGGTTTCACTGCGACGTGCTGGCAGTTCACAAACTCAGTAGCGTACGAGACCGGTGCCTCTGTCCTCTCTGCTTGCTTGTAAACAACGTACCAACATAATAAAAGTTAAGCCTGTTAATTACACTATCGTGAGCTACTAATACCCGCTTCGGTAGCGGGTCTGTCTTACGTTCAAGAGATTCCGAGTTCTATCTTCATCAGGATAACTTACCTGGATAACGTTTTTTCCAGGGTTTCCCTTATCCTTATTCTAAGCTCCACCAACCCTGGGCTCATTTGAGCATTTCATTCATCGTCTGATATGATTTTGGAGGACATAAATTTAAAAGAAAAAACTGAGTTACTAATACAAATATCCGCAGTTATACCCCTAACTTCCTGTATGTATTCGTTGGACAGAAATTTAGCGGTGTAGCACGATTGGACAGGAGAACTCGACAAACTAACTCGGTGAATACTGATGCAAATAAACTGAGTTGCATAGTCGCTTAGTCTTATGGTGAAGTTTAGTGCTGTAGCCCACACTGTTCGACTTTCTACTCGTATCACACGGATATCAAAGGAACGAATAGACACAGGCAAAATGTGAACAACGTATTTTCAAAATATAAATACACGAAGGGAGAAAATTACACTTTAACGGCGCTTATATATATCAGACATTTGTGAAGCTAATTCGAAGCGAGACACATCGTAAGAGTTTTTCTTTTCATTTTATAACAAATGAAGGAATATTTCTTATTTTTGCACTACACAGAACATTATTGTTGGGTTACACATGAGAAGTGCTTTTTCGAATGTTCATTTTTGCTGTTTAATGGTAAGCGCAGTTTGCACAAGTTCACTTAAAAGTTCGTCAGTTGAGATTTATATTTATATTTAAGGAATTTAAGCGCTGAGTATAGTGATTCATATACATAAGTAGTCCCAAAGTCTTTTAGCACACTCTTTTGTTAGTAGTTCTCTTCTGGAACATTCTTCCAAATTTCTGTGGTAGAAACGACAATTAGTTTTGAGTCCTTTTAGTCCTTCGTCCTCTTGCAGTTCTAGAAGCTCTTACTCTAAGCTTGGTGTCTAGAGCCGCATGCGACTCGCGAGCCTCGTTGTGGCCACCGCTTTGTAGATTTTTGCTCATGTTTAATAATAACAAATTGCATACGTAGAATTCCTAGTTTTAAGTAATTATAAATCCCTTACATTTATGAAATATGAGATCGCAGTTAATGTTTGCGTTTTTATTGCAATAACGAAAATCTCGGAAATGGTCAATGCCATTTGTATATTTACAAATATATGTGTCCATAGCATTACGTTTATTGTATTGAAGGGTTTTGTCTCATGTTGTCCAGGTTTGAGAGCTAACTTCATACAACTTTACTATTTTACAGGCTATTCACGAACATTTCTAATGAGGATTTTAATGAAGATGCAAATATCTGAAGCATTTGCTATTTTAAAGATAATCCTTAGAGCCATGAATGGTAGTTCATGTCGTATTTTCGGAAAATGCCAAACCTTATAACATTTGACATGTATCTTCTGTATTACGTAATCCACACAGGCGCGAATGATTTCCTTAAGCTTTGTTGAATTGAGAATTACAATTCAGGTGAATACAAGAAGAGAACTAAGCAGTACAGCGTATCGAGCGGTTGCATCTGAAGGAATCTCACGGCGCAGTAAATATTTTACTTTTGTCTCGACTTGAAGAATTTACTGCCCTCGTGGGGGCCCCGCAGCAAAACAAGAATAGTGTGTTTACAGTCAACCTGACTGCTTTTGTATCTCACTTGTGACAAGTTGAGTAATAATGTTGCCTCTAAAGGAACTCTTCCAGAGGAGTTAGTAATGGACAATGTTGAACAATCAGCTTTTATTTATTATATATACACAAACTGATAGTTTCTGCAGTATTTCCATGCTGAGTCTGAAGCAATCTGTACACCATACAGGAACCAAATACAGCACTGACGTACAGCCGAACTTGCTTCAAGGTGTATTAAGTAATGGACCTCTTAGCTTCGGTACCGAAACTTTATTGGAAATACACAAAATCATTTTTAGAAAAATGCTCTTGTATATGCGAACACCCTTTAAAATTAAAAAGCAGTTAAATATTGAAGTAGAGCATGTTCCAAGGATATGTCAGGAAGATTTGGAAAACACCCACCGCATCGTCACGTGGCCATTTTGTCAAATATTTGACTTTAACCATTTTAATTAAAATACAATATGTTTAAGATGTTTTCATGACAAATGAAATGTGTGTATTTAATTTTTTGGCAACAGTCACTCAAGTCGTTCTTCATTCTAAATAACTTGTATACTTGCCGTACCGAGCGGGTGGTCCGGGTTCTATTCCCGCCGCCAACCTGACTTACTTATGGTTTTTTCGGGGGTTTCCCGGGTCGCTAGGCGAATGCTGGGTAGGTTAAGTACATCCCCCGAATTTCCTGTCCCTCCATTTCATCTCCATTATCATTTGACATTATCTCTCATTTGGTGGTGTCTTCCTGCCGGGGAGTTTCCAAGTCGACAATAGTGGGTACCTTGCCATCTTGGATTGGCCGCGCCGTATCTCTTTTCGCCTCATCCTTCCTCCCGGGGATTCCCCATAATAGTTCAGGCTTGCTCACAGTGCCAAATCCCCTCCGTGAGATACTGCTTTTTATGCTTTCTCCTCCTTTATGTTATTGATTTGAATTGTCAAATGCTTATACTTTTGTCAACAGGGAAGTCGCTATTTATCTCCCTTTGACGGACATAGCGACCATACATGACAACGAAATGTATATATGTGAACTGACAAGAAGTAAATGACTTTTCGTTAGAATAATTACTTGAATAAGTAGAGTTGGTGACAGTACATAGCAGATTTGTCACACATTAATTACATATAGTGTGGGTGGTCCAGGAACTACAGTAGAATTAATGATAGCTGCTGCTGAACTTTGTCACATGCAACAGGCTTCCTGAGAATTATGTGAAGGTCAACTCATTCCAAGGAAACCCTTAAATAATTGATACACACAAGGTCGACACGAACATACCCCACCATTATCGAACCACCAACTTACTGTTCCTTGCAGCTGTTTTTAACTTGGTGCAGTTTTGTGATGTAATGGTTGTTTTTGGTACGTTTTTATCACGGCAATACTAATATAAAGGACTATCGCAAAGAGTCCTTCTTGAAGGAAGACCAAACGCCGTCACCTAAAACAGGTGATTGGCCTACCGACCTGTGTTCCATTGCCTGCATTATTATATTCTATCCATAAACATAATACGCGGTTTGTGAAAACGATATCAGATACCAAAGTTGGTATTTCAGCTCGCCTTTCAACGAGGCCACAAGGACATTTTCAAGAAAGTCCTCCTCAACAATTCTTTGTTTTCTCCAAAATGGCTTTAAGGGTTTTGACTAAATACCATAGTTATAAGATATTTTCGTGACAAATGAAACGTATTTCTTGAATTTTCTATGAATGCACTGAGAAGTCCTCTTCATTTTGAATTACTTTTGTTTAACTGTTAAACAGTAAATGATGGTGAAAATATTACTACACACCATATATAGATATTGGTAAAACACAAATTTATATTAAATCTTGTAGCATTACCCATTTCCTTATATTCTTTGTTTTGAAATACTTATACTTGTTCAAGGGATAAGATAATAATATAAGATTATAAGGGATACGTGTTACTTTGTGATATACAGGGAGCCAGCCATCACATAGCGATCTATCGATTTAGTGTGCATGTGTAATCTAAGTTTATTTCTGTCAACAAGTAATAAGTTGGCTTTGCAATGTTCTATGAGTCCACTCTGACCTTTATTTTCTGCTTTTCCTTGATCGGTTTGACGCGGATGCAGCCCTTCCTCTAACCGTGCAAAATGTCTCCTTTCTAACCCAGCAAAGCGTTTTATTCAGAACGTGAAATCTCATTGTCGAAATATTGTATGGAGTATATACCTCCTGTACTGGACCTGATACAATATACGTAAAATAATACTATAATGTGTTGGTGGGGAAATAATAGCACTTTAAAGCTGTACCACAACTTTCGTCGTTATGTTTAGGTGTTGTGGTGGATGTACGAACATCAGGAATAGCACACGTGATGTCATTTATTTACTGTTTCTGGCTTGTTGACATAAACTCGAGATTTAACATAACCCCACAAGAAGTAATCCAACATGATCTCGGGGGCCAGTTAACATCACCACTCTGAACTTCTCCTTCAAAATATCAATTGTTTCGAGGCAGCATGACATGTGGCACCATCTTGCTGGAGCCATATGTTCCTATATCCATGCCATCCAATTGAGGCAGAAAAGACGTTTCTAAGAGACTGGTATCTTTCTCCATTGACAGAGCTTCTCCATTTTTGTCTTGGAAAAAATATGGACCAATAATTCCACCATACCAAAATCCACACCGTACAGTAACCTTTTGGTGATGAAGTGGTCGTTCTTGAACCTTAGTTGGACTGTCCAATAGCAGCAATTTCGCTTTTTAACAAAACCATCGATCCAAAAAATGGGTTTCGTCGCTGAAGATGACTTTTCGACAAAAATCCGGGCCAGCTTCCTAGTCAGCGAATACACGGCGCATCCTATGGTCGTTGGGCTTTAATTCTTGAGTTAACACAATTTTGTAAGAGTTCAACTTCAAGTCCAGATGAAGAATTTGCCAAGTTGTGGTCGGCGAAAGCACGAGCAATTGATCTGTTTCTGTTCTCGCGTACACTCTCACGAACGGCGCCTACATTTTCGTTGTAGCGCTTATGTCGATTACTTACAGGCGTTCTTTGATGGCTGACACAGCCATTTCTTTGAAATTTATTGATCAAACGCCGGATTATGCACACTGTAAACTTCACGCAATACACGGAAGGTTTGGCGAACCGATGATCCATTTTGATAAAGTTCACAATTTCTACGCGTTGCTGAATGCCGTAATTTTCCATGGCTATTTGTCAATAACAACTGAAACCACATGAAAATAAATTAACTCAAAAACAATGTCAGCAATCGCATGTTAAAGATAGGACACTTGTTGAAGGACCCTTTATTTCGTTGTAGATCCAAGAGGGATACGGGACATCGAAGCGATAACCACATATTTAAAAATTGGGTCACATATATTCCAGTTATACTGTGACTGAATTTTCACATTTGTGACATTTTTAACATCATCAGGAACGAATCTGTCATAAAATAAAAAATAACGGGAATGTTGTATATTAAAGGTAGTTTTGGAAATAATTTGTTAAGAATCTTCTTGTCATATCAAGTAAATAGACATTCAGCAAACATACTTTATAAGTTGGGGTTTATACCTCAAAACTTACCTGTACGGTGAAATCTTAACATGAAATGTTTGGATTAATGTAATATGAAGATTATACTGCTTCTATAAATAACGTACTCAAAAATGCTAACTGAAGTTGCATCAGATGTTGGTCGTAGAAGTAAACAAAGTCACTTCTCCCTTAAGTACATCGCGACTAACAGATAAACGACCTTAGATCCTCCTTGTGTGTGTGTGTGTGTGTGTGTGTGTGTGTGTGTGTGTGTGTGTGTGTGTGTGTGTGTGTGTGTGTGTGTGTGTGATTTACGTCCTCCAATGTTAAGTCATATCGGACGATGAATGAAATGGGTGAAATAATGCTCAAATGTGTCCGGGGTCCAAGGAGCTTAGAATTACCTGACATTCGTCTATCAGGATAAGAGAAAACCCCGGAAAAAACCTTATCCAGGTAACTCACCCTGACCGAGACTCGAACTCGGCACCTCTCGAACGTGAGGCAGACACGCTACCATCTACGCTACCGAGGCGGGCCTTAGATCCACTCATGGAGTGTTGTAGTTTCCTCTGATTAGACGAGAGTGGCTTCTCCCTATCGGACAAATGTAGCAGATGCTGGCTTGTTGGCCTTCCTATCTTCACGACCTGCGGTTTTTGGCACGAGATCCCGGAGCAAGGAGGCAATTTTCAGCTGCTGGTGTGTGGTGTTTTAATTGCGATGCTGTTAATAACAGTTTTTGTGACACAGGGGGTCAGACCGGGAAACATTTGAAGTCGTGATTATTTACCGTAACGAAGGAAATAATTCACCTGTTCCCGCATTCCGAAATGACGCTCCGGAAATTAAACAGCGCGTGGGGAACTCATTAACGTCGGCCGCTCGCCTGCCTGAAATATTCATACAACCGGAACACCAGTTAATTCACATCTCAGATTTTGTATGGCAATAACGGGCTTGAGCGCATTTGTTCCTTTCTTGGAATCCTCCAGGTTTGCTTCCACGAAACCAGATATTAGTAATCATATATAATATTATTTCCAAAATTTGTGAAAACTTACGTTACATTTACATGGATTTCTGTATAAACTATTCAATAAACTATTATTAAGAAAGCTGATAATTTTATCTACTTATGAGGGTCTTTTGATAAGACTGGTTAACTTCCATGAAGGGATGGAAATTTGTTGTTGCAATTTTGTAGGTGTAAGCTTGATTATTACAAAATATCGTACAGAACATTTCAATGTGCTACATTATACAGTTCATTGTTGACAGCCATCTTTTTTTTATTTTTTTATTTTATTGAATGATCGATCAGCAGTACATGCTTTACAGATCCTTGTTGGCTAATTGAATCTCTATGAGCTATATAATAACATGTAAGGAAAACCAAGTTGGCTCCTATTATCTTCTTAACACTGTGAAACAAGAGAAAAATAATTAAAACAAACAAGTAATCAAAGAGATAAGAACAACAGTCATTGTGAAACAAGATTCATAGTTTTTTCAATCAGAATTACTAATGAGGAGATCCTGTGGGAGTCGTCTCTTCAGGCGCGTGGGCTGGCGGGTTCGTACGCCGATAGCTGCGATTGAAAATGGAAAAAAAAGAAACAGTTTCGTGCTGTTATTAAACACTTTCATTTGAAGGGCTGGACTGCCGCACAAGTCAAAACTGCGGACTCTGCACCAACATTCAAGACCATTTACTTTTGAATCAATAGATTTAAATGTGGTCGTAGAAGTACTGAAGATGAATCGTGCTCTGGTCGCCCAATTGAGGTCATCACACAGGATACCATTGAAAAAATCTACGATCTGGTTATGGAAAACCTCCGAATCAAAATTCCTGAGATTGCTGAGGCCTCAACTGAGCGAGTGCAGAATATCCTGCATGAAGAACTGACAATGTAAAAGTTGTGTGCAAGATGGGTGCCGTGATTGCTCACAGTCGACCAAAAGCGCATCTGGAAGAACAGTTCTACTTAAACATCGCAATCTGCAAGACCGTTTGCGCTGATTTGTGACCATGAATGAAACTTGGATGCATCATTACACACCAGAGTCAAAACAACGAACAAATGCTGGCGAAAGTTCACCAATAAAGACAAGGACCATTTTGTCAGCAGGTAAGGTGATGGCCACTGTTTTTTGGGTTTCGTAAGGGATAATCCTCACAGACTACTTGCAAAAAGGCAGAACCGTAACTATAGGTAGAGCCTATTGTGCTTCATTGTTGAATTGTTTGCAACATGAGTTGACTGAAAAGAGACCGAGATTGAAAGGCAATTTCACCAGGATAATGTACCATCGCACACATCAGCAATCGCAATGGCGAAAGTGCATGCGTTGGACTTCGAATTGGTTCCTCATCAACTTATTCACCAGACTTAGCCCCAAGTGACCTCTTCCTGTTCCCAAACTTGAAAATTTGACTTGGTGATAAGAAATTTTCATAAAATGAAGAAATGATAGTTACCCTCAACGAGTATTTTGCAGACCTTGACGGAACCTATTTTTCTGATGGGATGAAACATCTGGAATATCGCTGAACGGAATGTATAGCCATCAATGGACATTATGTCGAGAAATATGGTGAGATGTTCACGAAAAAAATTTATACTTCGTTTTTTATCAGACTTATCAAACGACCCTCGTAATATTAATGGAGATAAAACATTGATTTTTTTAAATTTACGTCCTACAACGTTAAGTCATATCGGACGATGAATGGAACGGGAGAAATGATGCTCAAATGAGCCCAGGATCCATAGAGCTTAGAGTTACCCGACATTCGTCTTTCAGGATAAGGGAAAACCCCTGAAAAACCTTACCCAGGTAACTCACTCTGAACTGGGGACCTCTTGAACGTGAGGCAGACACGCTACCACCACGCTACTGAGGCGGGCGACATTGATTTTGTAGTAATGGTTTTATCTCATATTTCTCGTAGTTGCAATGGGAGTAGGAGAATACAGTAGGCAACAACATGACAACTTAAGAGATTTAATGAAATTTAATTCTTATGTAGGAGGATACTCATCAGCCAATAACGGAGAGGATGTACAAACATGTATCGAAGTGCCGCCCGAAGCTATTGCTATGCGAAACAGCCACTTGCTCGATATTTCACCAGCAAAATCAAATGTCGTCCCTTTTTCCTTCGCGTTTGTACACTACAATCTAAACCTTTGCTATGAATATTAAGTATGTGGTGGAAGCTACAGGATCTTGATGCAAACGGCATGGAATTTTACAGCCGTTATCGCTATCTTTGTTATAACGTTCATAAAATGTACATTTTTATAACCAGAAGTTGGAAGCATAATTTGTAGAAGAGGTCTCTGCCACTTTTGTAAAATAAGAGCACGTGTAGCTGTCGAAATTTCAGTTTAAATACCTGAGATTCCTGAATCAAGAAACAAAGCTTTTAAGTAAATATTCGTAAGCAACAAAAGTTGTGATTTCAGTTCATCATCATCTAAAGATTTTGAAGAAATCCTCTTTAGAAGATATTTATTTTCCCCTTCCAAAATTGTTTTAAAGTTTTTGATTAAAATACCGTAAATGTATTCAGATACTTATTACACTAAAAATGTGTATTTCAGTGTGAACCGGTATGATTTTATATGAGATGGATAAATCATAAGAGCCGAGTGCTGTCGCCACGGCGGCCCGGGTTCGAATCCCCGTGGTGGACGAATTGGAAACTGCAGCTTTATTTTCATATCCAGGTATCGGCCCGATCTCCTAGAGTTCCTCTGCTCCTGATCAAGATTGTGACTCTCCACTTCATTTGTGGCATGCTGTAGCCATTTCCTACATCTCCCTTATATCTACATTATTACTGAACGATCAGCACTCTTTAGGCTGGTATAAATACAACTTAAGGAAACGAACGCATCTAAAGAGGTAGCATCAGAAAAGTGATTAATGAGAGCTGCGCGCGCGGGCGGGCAAGACGATAAATTTAATGCACTTTGGAGTATTTATCGACTTCCGATACAGTTGGTGGCTTGAGAGATCATACCTATTCTGTACAGGCAGCCGTTTGGAGAATATTCCTTAAGGTTGGCGAAAAAGGCGGACCTTTAATCAAAACGGGAGCAGACACTCGTTAGCTCAATATTGAAATTGACTTTTTATTTACGGACGATCTTTAACTCTCTACGCTTTTTCAAGTTGAGATTATTTTACGACACGGGATCACAGGCTTTACTTCCTTTCCGAAGGAAGGAATGCCAAGGATTTTTACGCCCACGACCTCGGGAATCAGAGGTTAGCATGTTACCCATAAACCATATGGTTCACTACAAGCTGCAGTGATAGGCAGAAATGGCGCGCGTGTGTGCAATGTCAACAACACTCAATAATTCCTGGACCATTCTAAACCCCAATTCACGTTAGAATGTAAGGCTTTTAAGCACCCCCTAATTTAATTTCATTTAACAAGCCCTTGTACATTAGAAAATGTTTACGAAGACATGTGGCTGGCTACGAACCGACAGTTGATCCTGAGTTACGTTTATTTCTTTAACGGCCATAGTTCAAAGTAATGGATTATCCGAATATCTGAATTACTTTTATACAGAATGGGCCAAAAGTCCCGCACCATAAGGAGTGGTTCATGCAGGATGGTGCACCACCAGGCAACTTCCCTCAGTGGATTTGGTCGTAGAGGACGAGTCCCTGACTTAAATCCAATGGATTTTGCGATATGGTGGTACCTAAAGGCAAAAGTAGACGAGGTGGTAGCAGATTGCCGTGCTGTCACACCAAACTTGGTGTCCAACGTTCTACGGAACATGGGCGACCGTTTCTAGACCTGTATTGAGGGGAACGGCTCTCATAATGAACACATACGGTGTGGAACTCTTGGCCTACTCTGTAGTAGATCGATGCACTGATGCATCTACACAGATGGCTCACAATATTCTGATCATTCCAGAGAATTCAGCTCGTGTGGGATGCGCTTTTGTGGTGTTCGATATAAACAACGTGGAGTTGCACCTAATTGCTCTATATTCCAGGCCGAACTTTTTGCAGTGTAGTGGTGCTGCATGTATATACAGTGATTCCCAGGCATCTGTCAGTGTTATCGGGGATAAATACACTACATATTCACTTGCTACCAAAATAAGGAACAGACAACAATCACGTGTGCATCACATGGGTATACATGGCAATGAGAGGGTAGAGCAATTGCTAAACATTATGCATTATCCCAAAATAAATTCAGTTTTAAAGGGTCTCCAATCACATTTATTTAAAAAAAACATCGAAAAAGTCATTTTTGAAATGTGGAACAGCACTTGGATAAACAGCGATAAAGGGAAAATCACTCGAAATTTATTTTTTCCTGCTGTTAATGATTGTGTAAAGTGCAAGTACTTTTTACCTAATTTTATTTTTACCCAGTTTACTACCGGACATGGGAAATTTAAAACTTCTTTCGAAGATTTCATATAGACTCTCCTGAGGGATACTTACGTATAAATGTGAAAGCGTTGATGAAAGTGTTAAACACTTGATATTTAGATGTGATCTTCATTCCATAAAGAGATATAATCTTATTTAACACCTTTCATATCGTAATACAGACCTTCAAACACCGTTGATTAATGTATTATTTAAAAAATGTTGCACTAAAGCTTTTGAGCACTTTATTGACCAATTTTTTAAATCATGTCCAGTTATTTTGATCTTTGTATTTATGTGATTTTTTAACTATAACCCTAACATACTTACTGGTAAAATAGGGTTATTTCATTTGGAGAATTAATAATAATAATAATAATAATAATAATAATAATAATAATAATAATAATAATAATAATAATAATAATAATAATAATAATAATAATAATAATAATAATAATAATAATAATAATAATAATAATAATAATAATAATAATAATAATAATAATAATAATAATAATAATAATAATAATAATAATAATAATAATAATAATAATAATAATAATAATAATAATAATAATAATAATAATAATAATAATAATAATAATAATGATAATGATAATAATAATGATAAATAATAAAGTTTGTAAAGTGTAAGCTAAATAGAAAGCCAGAATCAGTGAACCGATATTTTATATTAATTGAGCAGGTTGCCTATTGCGGGATGTTAGTTCTGTGTTATTGAACAACGCTGAAACCAAGCAGAAGATACAGGAGTTGTACCGTACTCGACTGTCCTTGCACTGACATGGGTAGGAATATCATCGTTATTTGGAACAGCAACTTTGTAGCTTAATTGTAGAGTAAGATAGGGAGGCAAATGTCACTGGAGCACATTGTCATGTCGTCACCTGTTGTGTTGATCGAGTGCACAAGTACTTTGCTTGCACATTTCCTTGGAATCTTGGTATCACAAGAAACAACACAAATAACGCGGTAGCTCAAAATTATATTATATATTTATTTGAAAATTCAAACTTATAACAACGAATATTTCAGAAATGATTAATGCCACAAATGACAAATTGTGTCGTTCAAGGACATCTACAGTTGTATCTAATCTCTGTTTCATATAACCATACCCCGCTGACATGTATCACTCCGCGTGCAACTACCTTCTCCCTCACCCTAATTGGCTAATGCTTTCGCGCCATATGCCATAGGCGGTGCCTTCTTGTCACGTTTGAAACTGCAGTAAACGTCATAATAATTGCCAGGAAGATAGATAAAATGATACACATAAGGATATGAAGGCATGCAAAAATACAAGTTTATAATGAAACTGAGCAAGTTGAAACTGAATGAATGAGCAATGAAACTGAAACAAGTTTATAATGAAAGACCTTCGACCTTTTCCACTGGGATTTTTTTAAACCAGCACACATACCTTGCAAAAATTCTTGTCTTTCTGTCTTAAAAGTCGTGTCACGCCATACTTGTCGTGTGTCCTTCATTCACCCAAGTCTCGTCAAGGTAGTATATTTTCTTGTATCTCGGTACAGTCTGATTGTCCTTAAATAACGTCTTCGCCACACAGCAATATCGCCCCTGGAGTGATAAGTTTTCCTGTTGTCTCAGTTTCATGTCGCGATGTTCCTACGCATCTAACAAACCTGTAAGTTCAGGGCACAGCTGTTCGACTTCTCTCACTCACAAAGACGAATTCTTCTCTGTGAGTGCATTAAACACATGCACCACAATTCTTTTTTCGCCGCTTTGTAAAGGTTTTCCCTTGCGATGCTTCAGCGAAAAACTGGCGGTAGACTCTGCCATTATACATATAAGTACACGCGTAATAAACGACGAATAAAATAATTTAGCTCTCGCACTCGGCACAACACACCTTCGAATGGAGGTATATGACTAATCCAGTTCAAAACAAGGTCAGTAATAAGTCATATAAACAAATGTCATCACTACCGCTAAATCACGTGCTATCGTGTCATGTGCTTGAGAGCAAAGGAACCTCCTCTTTACTTCGTTTAAGAATTAACATGCATCTCAGATAAATCAACTCTGTTGCGTAATATATTTAATTCAAACAGTTACGAAAATATAAATTTGTCAATTCTCTTCCAACATATAAAGACATATCACCATGTTAAATAACGAACTAGTTTTTACCGCACAACAGTCTTTACTACAACAGCAGCCAATGAGAGGGGACTAGGTCACGTGACCGTTAAGAGATACGGGGCAACCTTATGTGAAACAAGCTGACTTCATATCGCCAGTAAAAGTTGTTAGAACTTATCTGTATAAATTAATCAAATTCGGATTATTTATTCTACAATTGGGGGTGAAGTTTAAATACAACACAGTTACAATTAAGTTAATCAATTTAAAGCTTTCTGATAAACATTATTTTTTATCTTTTTCGTGTTGCGTAAATATATAAACATGGTTTCCGTAGCGCGAACACGTGACGTACATTGTTCATAAGAGAAACAGGGAAACTCCAAGTTGATTCCGCAAACCTCCAACGTCTGCCCTTGCGATTTATTTATGATCATCGGAAAGGCCAAACGCACGGTAAATTGTAGACGCTTAAAATCAAAATGTAAGTCCGTTGGAATCATCGGAATATGCAGGATCAAGATATCCTCACCTTTGTAACGTTATTCATTCCATTGCACAGTCGTAGTTGGTAATGTTACACATCATTATCATAACTGTAATAGGAGACGGCGTGAGTATTTCAGGTTCTCTCCGGCTTCAAGCCAGGAGCCGGGAATCAAACTTGGGACCCTTTGCATGGGAGCCGCAAACGAAACCACTGCACTACCCCGGCGCCCTCGTCATTTCAAGGTGTTTACCCAACTTTTCGACTTGCAGTTATGTTATTTACAGAAATAAATATATATGAATCTTGTTTAATATTCTTATTCTTTAGACCTCGAATTTTTGGGTGGAATACAATCCTTCCTCTACCTGCGAGGTAAGTGTCAGAGAAAGTAAGGTTACGTCTTGAAATGATTAATAACGGAAATAGAGATAATTTTTATTGCTTTGAGCCCAAGGATATTTTACATGGTCAATTAATTACCTACACTGTCCTGCAGCATTTTCGCGATTTTCATGAAAGCAAACGCGCTGATTTCGGAAATGATCACAGTTTATGCGTAACACGCTCCATTTTTATGAAATTCGATGCTTTTTATATATTGGCAACTATGTATAACTGTGGTATCTTTAAAATTTGTGTTGTGATTTGTGAGAAAACCTTACATAATAGAGAAAAATGTCATTCATTTTATCGTATGCAAGTTAATATCACCTTGCAGATCGCAAACCGGCGAACAAAAATTTTATTTTGCAGGGGTGTTATTTATTAAAGGAAGTAAATATCTGAAAGCTGTAGAAGCATATTTGTGCTTAGCTGGCAATCTCAAAACATTGTATGTAGTACACAGCTGAAGACATAACCTGAAATTAGGTCTTAACTAATCGCTATATTGTGAACACAGCTGCACATGGCATGAGTCTGGGTTGCGAGTTGAAGCCATGTTGTAGAACCTGCGGATGAATCCAGCTAAATTGATTTTGAAAACCCTCCCGTTTTCTCTTTGGGCAGTTCAAAGACTTGTTTCGGTGTTACGGGTTTGAAATTAAGTGACGTGAATATGTAAATTCCTCCTGAAACTGAAGTACGCAGTAACGTGATGGTAGGTCTGATCTGATCTGGGGAAGCCGGTTGTAACATGGAAATGCTTCCGTTACACATTTTGTTGTAGGTACAAATGAGGTAGAGAAAAACATCGGGTTGGTGTAAGAGAAACAAATGAATAGAGACAGCACCCACCAAGTTTTCGTTTTTAGTTATGCTGCTCACACCAACACACGCCTTTTCTATATTCTGCGAGCCTCAGTTGTTAGCTAAGTGGTAGAGAAAGTCAAAATGGGTAGGTAGCATAATGAGGCTGGCATGCGCGGATATATAAAGCGGGGAGAACCGTATCGACTTATCACAAAAAGGGGCAGTGGACTGTCGTAGAGAGGTCATAACACCGCAGCAAAGCAATGTGCATTGACCTGTGCTATTAGTTGCTAAAAGCCACTTTCCATATAAACTGCTCCATTTCAAAACAAATTACGATATGCTTCATGCCTCGTAGGCTTATATTTTAGGATGTTGTGTAAGTCCATCACATTGTCCACGTTTTCTTTAATTTTAATGTTTTAACTTCTAAAGGTAACAGTAATACAGCACGGTACAGAATACCAGCATTGTCTGAAGAGTTTCCGACCTAATAAAGCTACAAGACATTTTTACAGATTTTTTTTAAATTATTTTTCAACGTAGTCTCCTTGTAACTCTACACACTTCTCCCAGCAATGCTCCCATCTCTGTAACCCGTCCAAATAGTACTCGACGTTTTTCAACATAGTCTCCTTGTAACTCTACACACTTCTCCCAGTGATGTTCCCATCTCTGTAACCCGTCCAAATAGTACTCGACGTTTTTCAACATAGTCTCCTTGTAACTCTACACACTTCTCCCAGTGATGTTCCCATCTCTGTAACCCGTCCAAATAGTACTCGACGTTTTTCAACATAGTCTCCTTGTAACTCTACACACTTCTCCCAGCAATGTTCCCATCTCTGTAACCCGTCCAAATAGTACTCGACGTTTTTCAACATAGTCTCCTTGTAACTCTACACACTTCTCCCAGCGATGTTCCCATCTCTGTAACCCGTCCAAATAGTACTCGACGTTTTTCGACATAGTCTCCTTGTAACTCTACACACTTCTCCCAGCGATGCTCTCATCTCTGTAACCCGTCCAAATAGTACTCGACGTTTTTCAACATAGTCTCCTTGTAACTCTACACACTTCTCCCAGCGATGTTCCCATCTCTGTAACCCGTCCAAATAGTACTCGACGTTTTTCGACATAGTCTCCTTGTAACTCTACACACTTCTCCCAGCGATGTTCCCATCTCTGTAACCCGTCCAAATAGTACTCGACGTTTTTCAACATAGTCTCCTTGTAACTCTACACACTTCTCCCAGCGATGTTCTCATCTCTGTAACCCGTCCAAATAGTACTCGGCGTTTTTCAACATAGTCTCCTTGTAACTCTACACACTTCTCCCAATGATGTTCCCATCTCTGTAACCCGTCCAAATAGTACTCGGCGTTTTTCTATGCAAAATAATTGTTCACGAAGGTGATTCCCTCTTCATTTGACGAAAATCGGTGTCCTCCTAGCGCAATTTTCAGACGCGGGAACAAAAAGAAGTCGTTTGGGGCTACATCTGGTGAGTCAAGCCGTTCAAACCGTAATTCGTGGATTTTCGCTATTGCAACCACTGAGGTGTGAGACGGTGCGTTGTCTTGCTGAAACGGGATTTTCTTTTTCTGCAAATGTGGCCGTTTTTCCGCACGTTCTGCCTTCAGCATGTCTAGTAATGATACGTAGTATGCTCCTGTAATGGATTTTCCTTTTTGAAGATAATCGATTAAAGTAATTCCATGACCATCCCAAAAAGCGGTCACCATCGCTTTCTCAGCCGAAAAGAAAAATTGTTACTTCTTTTTGAAGCCTGTTGCCCCTTTGCAGTCCATTGCTTGGACTGTATTTTTTTTCGTGTGTATAATGGTGTATCCAAGTTTCATTTGTAGTAATTATATCGGCGCCTAAACTGTGCCAACAGATCGTTGGAAATGTTCATTCGATCACGTTTTTTATCTAACGTGAACAAACGCGGCACCCAACGCAAGGGCAGCTTTCTCATGTCTAAATGCTGATTTGATATGTGACACACACGTTCTTTTGACATGTTCATAGCCTCTGCTATCTCTCTCTCTCTCTCTCTCTCTCTCTCTCTCTCTCTCTCTCTCTCTCTCTCTCTCTCTCTCTTAATTCGGCGGTCGTCTAGCACTATTTGGTGAACTTTGGCGATGTTTTCCCCGGTAGTTGCAGTTTTTGTACGTCCCGAACATTCATCGTCTCCCAAGCTCTCACAGCCACGCTAAAATTCAGCTGCCCAAAATTTCACTATGGTAAATGATGTTGCAGAGTCCCCATACACAGAATCCAGCTAATCTTTGATTTACGTAGGCGTATTGCCTTTCAGAAACAAATATTTAATGACCGGTCGATACTCGATTTTGTCCACTTTCATAAAAACACTCACATCAACTCACTCAAACGGCTGTTGCATAACAACTGAGTGTCTAAAATGGCTGAAACTTTGGTGAGTAACTGTCAACAGGTGAACGAGTTCTGCTACCCTCATGTTGAGGACCACCCTCGTAAATGAGTATAAAACACGTTAACATTGTCTCTATTGACACAATATGATTGAATTGCGATGGGGTACCTGGACACATAGGTATCGGAGGGAACGAAAAACTGAATCGTTAGCAAATAAGGTAGCATCTTTTCTTTTTCAGGACCGGAACCTGTCTGTGGAATAAGCACGTTAAATGTGTAGAACAGACATTGTGTCTGAAAACAAATGGAAAACAGTATCCAGAGACAATCTCTATAAGCAGTTAATTAACAACTCCAAGAAAAAATTAGATATTATACTAATTAATCTTCACAAACCTTTAATTAGAAAAGTAAAGAGCTTTATTCGTTTATGAAAACAATGGCACTGCACCATATGGAAACTATTTGCCATTTGTGTCAACAAGCCGAAGAAACACATTCTTCTAGAATGCGAAGCCAGTTTGTTGATGATGCCACTGCAATTCTAGGCGCAAGTCCTGAATGAAAGGAATGCTGCAGCTTACTCTTTGTTAACTGTGTTTAGGCTGAGGTGCTCTAAAGAAAACGTGCTTCCAAAATACTATTGCTACTACAACAACTACAACAACAACTACTACTACTAAATGCTGGAGTGGTTCTTTTTGCGTAGATTTCATCTGTTTAAGGGTAATAGGGCCAGGCGTCTAAACGATGATGTGCACTTTGTAGGCGTTTGGAGACTACTCTCTCCTCAGCTGAACTGAATACGTTAAGGACCCCGCGGTCTGGAGAAAGCTCCTTACCTCTCGCTGTCATTTTGACACTTTATAGAGTTGCGAGAACAAGAGGATACCTACAGGAAACTGAAGCCCTGACTTTCTATACTCTTAGATCCAATTACAAAAGAATGGTGACGTAGCAACGCATATTACAGGCGAGGACAATGGCACAAACAACTAATTTAAAATAAATTGCGTATTTCAAAGAGCCCTTTGTCTTAAGATTAGCCAATTGTAAAACGTTTACCCAGCATGAAGAGGCCATTTGCAAAACATTTGTCAATACTACATTACACACATGGTAGGCAGTTAATCAAATTTGTTTAAGCCATTTTTAGTAAATCATTTAAATGTTAACGGGTACCGTGGAATAGCAGTTGATCTTGTATTTCCGTTGAAACTCTAAAACTCGGTCTGCCTACCATAAATATGCGGTAGAGAAAATAAGAGTGTCTATTGATGTAAGGTATTAAAGAAAGAGAAATTCACAGAAAAGATAAAATTCTTTGTGCAACGCAATAAACTCGTCCAAGGATAATGTCCACTTATGAAAAATAAATTAATTGTGAACAAAAATAATAGCTTAATGTTTCTAGGTATCTTATTAAAATGTTGCTGCATTATATATCTTTATGTCAGTGTATGGTTAAAGAAGACACGTGCTATGTATTTTATATAAAATAAAGTAACCAATATCTAAATGTTTAGCCCATTCACTTTGCTGGAGGAAGTGCCGCTGCCACTGGATTTGTTAAATACACAAAACACATTAGAAAAAAAAGTGCTTCTCTCATTAGGCTGTGTACGAAAATAAAAACGGCTCGAGTTGCCCTTTACTATGTAGGGGAAGTTCATTCAGCTGAGGTCACACAGAATGTGGAGCATAGCGCTTGCTCCGCCCTCTAGCTGCTATTGATTTTGTTCCAGCTCTGCACAACCGTGGTTGTAGTGTTCAGTAGTATTTTTAGCCCGGGAAATTGTCATCTAGGTCTGCCTCTATGTCTTCTAACCTACGCAACGTGCTTCTCTGTCTTCTCTGTTCTCAATCCTAATGGGGTGTGCGTCTAGGTCTGCCTCTATGTCTTCTAGTGTTGAGATCTCTGTTCTCTATCCTGGGGATGTACAACTAGGTCTGCCTCTATGTCTTCTAACCTGCGCAACGTGCTTCTCTGTCTTCTAGCCTTGAGATCTCTGTTCTCAATCCTAGGGGAATGTGCATCTAGGTCTGCCTCTATGTCTTCTAACCTACGCAACATGCTTCTCTGTCTTCTAGCCTTGAGATCTCTGTTCTCAATCCTAATGGGGTGTGCGTCTAGGTCTGCCTCTATGTCTTCTAGTGTTGAGATCTCTGTTCTCTATCCTGGGGATGTACAACTAGGTCTGCCTCTATGTCTTCTAACCTGCGCAACGTGCTTCTCTGTCTTCTAGCCTTGAGATCTCTGTTCTCAATCCTAGGGGAATGTGCATCTAGGTCTGCCTCTATGTCTTCTAACCTACGCAACATGCTTCTCTGTCTTCTAGCCTTGAGATCTCTGTTCTCAATCCTAATGGGGTGTGCGTCTAGGTCTGCCTCTATGTCTTCTAGTGTTGAGATCTCTGTTCTCTATCCTGGGGATGTACAACTAGGTCTGCCTCTATGTCTTCTAACCTGCGCAACGTGCTTCTCTGTCTTCTAGCCTTGAGATCTCTGTTCTCAATCCTAGGGGAATGTGCATCTAGGTCTGCCTCTATGTCTTCTAACCTACGCAACATGCTTCTCTGTCTTCTAGCCTTGAGATCTCTGTTCTCAATCCTAATGGGGTGTGCGTCTAGGTCTGCCTCTATGTCTTCTAGTGTTGAGATCTCTGTTCTCTATCCTGGGGATGTACAACTAGGTCTGCCTCTATGTCTTCTAACCTACGCAACGTGCTTCTCTGTCTTCTAGCCTTGAGATCTCTGTTCTCAATCCTAATGGGGTGTGCGTCTAGGTCTGCCTCTATGTCTTCTAGTGTTGAGATCTCTGTTCTCTATCCTGGGGATGTACAACTAGGTCTGCCTCTATGTCTTCTAACCTACGCAACGTGCTTCTCTGTCTTCTAGCCTTGAGATCTCTGTTCTCAATCCTAATGGGGTGTGCGTCTAGGTCTGCCTCTATGTCTTCTAGTGTTGAGATCTCTGTTCTCTATCCTGGGGATGTACAACTAGGTCTGCCTCTATGTCTTCTAACCTACGCAACGTGCTTCTCTGTCTTCTAGCCTTGAGATCTCTGTTCTCAATCCTAGGGGAATGTGCATCTAGGTCTGCCTCTATGTCTTCTAGTGTTGAGATCTCTGTTCTCTATCCTGGGGATGTACAACTAGGTCTGCCTCTATGTCTTCTATCCTGGACAATGTGTGTAGTGTTTAACGCCCACTTTTACTACATACGGCACTGATGACACGGTGACACTAATGATACATGAGATGAAGATGGAGCACCGGTGGAATGAGATGGCGGGGGAAACCGGAGATCCCAGAGAAAACCCACCCCAGCGCCGTGTTGTCCACCACAAATATCACTTTGCGGTCGGCTGGGAACGAACCCGGGCCACATTTCTGAGAGTCAAGCTGTGTAATCACTCAGCCACGCCTCGGCCTTTTTAAAATTTTGAAATCCAAAAGTATTCTAATTGCTTTTTTTTTTTCAGAATTTCCCAACAGTTTTTGTCTATAAATGTCTCACCATACAAATGTCTCACCGTTACAAAGTTTGGAGTACAATAAAGACTTTTTATCTGGGCCTAATTATTTTAGTGTGTTTCTTATTTTAAAATGTGATACGCCCAAGTCCAAAGTCAATTTCCATCTCCCTCCCTGCATAATCAAATGATTAGGACTTCTGGAACCTTGCCATTTTGGATAAACTCTGAAACAAAAATTGGCATTTTCAGTTTATCTTAAGCAAACTTATTATACCCAACAGTTCGATATCCAGATTTCACCAACGTGGATCACATGGCCAAGAGATAAAAAAAGTAAATAACGACTTATCATTTGAGAAACTTTTATGTATTGGAAAATGTTAGATAATAAGGAATATATCCCAAATAGTTCAGACATTATTTTAACGAGATCTACATTTTTGTGTAGTAAGATTTAACATTTTCTGGGTTATACAGAGTTTGACCACAGCGAAAAAGTTCTCTAAAAACATTCCCAAAAAATTCTAGGTATACATATTTGCCATTAAAATTCATAAACATAGAACAGTTTAATCCCAGTTGTTTAAACTAGGGATGGGTCGATACCAGTTTTACTGGATATTTTCCACGATACCCATACTTCGATACTGGATACCGTCATTTCTACTTCTAGTCCCAATACAAAATAGAATGTTGGTAGAACTGTGTAAAATAAAATAAAATTAAATAGGTGTACATATTTAATGAGACAAAACTTAAAACCATCAGTGTTCTTATTTTTAAACTCTACATTAGACATTTAAAAGTAAAACAGTCCACTTTTATAAGTTTTTGTTCAAAAATACTAGCATTTTCACTGTTTCGGGGTCAAGTCTACTTCTTTTTCTGTCACATATGAGTCCTGCTGTACTAAATAGTCTTTCAGAGAAAACTGTTGTACGTGGAATACACAAATATTTAGTTCTGGAAATGTTTAATTTGTTTTGCAGTAATGCAGTGTACTAGAAAGAGGAGGTGACAGGAGATATGTAGTGATTTCTTCTTGGGAACTCTTAACTGACAGTTGATTTTTATTTATTTTTTTTATTTTACGTCCTCCAACGTTAAGCCATATCGGACAGTTAATGAAATGGGCGAAATGATGCTCAAATGTATCCAGGGTCCATAGAGCTTAGAGTTATCTGACATTCGTTTATCAGTATAAGGGAAAACCCCGGAAAAAACGTATCCAGGTAACTCACCCTGACCGAGATTCGAACTCGGGACCTCTTGAAAGTGAGACAGACACGCTACCATCTACGCTACCGAGGCGGGTTTACAGTGAATCTAACACACGATTATTTTCTTGTATAATGTTAGTGTACAGCTACCACATTCCTGACATTTTCTCAGGGTTTGTAATGTTCTGCTTGCGCCAATAAAAACTACAGAATCACCACCGAAGTATCTACAACGTATCGAGTGAATGTTCTAAAGTATCGTTCTATGTCGATACGTGCAAAGCAGTTCCTTTCACTACGTGTGGCCTCACTTTTATTTCTAATAAAATCAGAATATGGAAATTTCTGGTGGATTTCAACGCTTCCTTTTGTTACTTTCACAAAACCCAGGACGAGATTCCTAGTAATCCTGCATTTGTTTACAACACACGTGTAGCATTGAGCAAAAGAAAAGTTAACGCGAGCGGAAATTGGAAACGATATGCAATATTGCAGGTAGCTAGCTGTAGACTGCAGCACATGGATGTGAAGGGTTCGCCTCGCCTCGCCTCGCCTTGCCTTTTGTGTTCTTGTGAACAGCCCTCGAGAAGAAAAAGCCGAATCGCTCTTTCTCGCCATACCCTACTTCACCCTGTACCCGCCATTGTCCTCTAATTAGATGGGACCTTTCAACCTTAAACGAAATATTTAGTAGCAAACTACACGAATCTTTGGAACCGGAAAGGCGCTACAAAATAGCAGCGTTTGACCTAGAGTTTTAACTGCTGCCATTCTATATTGCGGATGAAAGACTTTCATTTTGCTCAAAGGCCTATTTATGTCGTAAATCTACAGCACGGGACCATTTCCCTTCCGAAGGGAATCATGCTAAACATTACGCAAAAAAATATCTATCGATCTCCGCCGGGCTTGAACCCGTGACCTCGGAAACTAGAGATTAAGACCTTACTCTTAGATCACGGAAGACGATGTTTTCAGGCCTCACAAAATAACAAATTTGGCCTCTCATTTGTTTTATATTCCATGCGTATTGGTGGTAGTTGTGTGTGTTGATTACTTAGAATAAATAAGTTATTATTTCTTCCCAAGGAGATTTGACAACAAAGTCACTCCGCATCATTGCACATATTTCTGGTTGTTCAACAGCGCTTTAGCGGAACATTTTCTCCATATTTTTATTATATATAATGTTGCCTTTTTAAGTCCTAAAGGTAGAATGAACCAAGTTTTTCTGTATTATTTTTATTTGTTCCATTTATACCCCGGTCATATCGGCGGCCGTTCTCCTTTGGAGACATATTGAAGGTATTCAATATTCGTTGGGTTTAAATCATTAGATCACGCACACTTCCAGACTCAGGGGTAGATAAGGAATTATTTTGGTTGGAGAAAAATCTCCACCCTCACCGCCGGGAATCGAACCCGGGACCCTCCCCCTCCCCAACACGGCAGGTAGGTGCTGTACCGACTGAGCTACGGGGGCAGCCTGTAATACGAGGGCTATCCAGAAAGTAGATTACGTTTTGGAATAAAAAGTAAACAAAGTATAGGAAACAAATTTTATTATATACAGATGAAAGCCACACTCAAATACTACTTTTCGACATAGTCACCATTCAAATTAAGGCATTTATCGTAGCGATGTACGAGCTTGGAAATTCCTTCGTCGAAAAATTCGGCCGCCTGCGCCTTCAACCACTTCGTTACCTCTTCTTGCAGCTGTGCGTCGTCATCAAAACGCTGCATAGCCAGCCACTTCTTCATTGCTGGGAATAGGTGGAAGTCGCTCGGTGCCAGGTCGGGACTGTACGGCGGATGAGGAAACAACTCCCACTTAAAAGATTCAAGAACTTCACGAGTGACATTTGCCGTGTGGGGCCGGGCGTTGTCGTGAATCAACAAGATCTTAGAGCTCAACATTCCTCTGCGCTTGTTTTGAATGGCTCTTCTGAGTTTTTGGAGAGTTTGGCAATACCTTTGAGAGTTTATTGTAGTGCCTCTTTCCAGGAAGTCCACCAAAATCACACCTTTTCTGTCCCAAAAAACAGTCGCCATCATCTTCCTTGCCGACATTGTTTGCATGCATTTCTTGGGTTTTTGGGGAGAACTTGTGTGCCCCCACTGCATTGATTGCAATTTCGTTTCACAGTTCACGTGTTTCACCCATGTTTCGTCACCAGTAACGATGCGATCGAGTAAAGAGTCACCATCCTTATGGTAAACGTCCAAAAAGTTCAACGCTGCAGCCATTCGCTGATTTTTGTGGTCCTCTGTCAAGATTTTTGGAATCCATCTTGCACAAAACTTGTGGTAACCAAGCTTTTCGCTGATGATTTCGTGCAACAAACTTCGCGAAATTTGTGGAAAACTCAAAGAAAGTTCCGTTATTGTGAACCTTCGATTTTCACGGACTTTAGCATCCACTTTTTCGACAAGTTCGGCAGTCACTATGCTGGGTCTCCCACTTCGATCTTCGTCGTGAACATTGGTTCGGCCATTTTTAAATCTGATGACCCACTGACGCACTCCACCTTCAGTGATAATGTTGTTCCCATACACTTCACAAAGCTGCCGATAGATTTCTATCGGTTTACAGTTTTTTGCAGTCAGAAACCTTACTACTGCACGCACCTCGCAGCTCGCGGGATTTTCAATTAACGCAGACATTTCAAACCGTCACAGTATCTGAACGGAGCACAGCACGAACCTCTCACTAGCACGGCTAGATGCCGACTGAGCTGCGCAACGCTCTGACCCCAAGATGGCCGCGCTAGCCCCGCCCCTAGCGGAAACAGACGAAAACGTAATCTACTTTCTGGATAGCCCTCGTAGTTTTAGTGCAGTGCGAGGCCGAATATTTCAGCTAACAAATTATAAAAAGTATATAATTTTCATGGAACTAAAATTTTATTAAATTGCTTCGTATTATTGTAAATAGAATTACAAATTAAACCCGGTAAAATTTTGAAGTTCATATCGGAATTCCATTTTGAGAAAAGTGCACCTGAAAAGCACAAAGTTCGCATGAAGCGAGATAGCGCAAGTTTACTTCCCTTATGTTTTTAATTGTCTTTAAACTCACACATACATACACTCTTTTTCATACTTCCAGACTCCAGGGAGGATAGGGAAAAATCGTGATATCCAGTCCGGGACCTCAGATTTGGTGGCTAGCACCAGATCACAGAGGGCAGTACAATCAGTGTTTCATATACAGGATAAAAATAAATAAACCTTGGTGCGACAGCCCTAAGAGGGCCAAGGCGTACCCAACCCGACTGCCGTCTCACGCCCACTTACGCACCTCAGAGGTGGGGAGATATGGTCGGCATCTCGGCATCCCCAGCCGGAACGTTGGTTTTCGTGACCAGGACCACTTACCTATCGTAAGCTCCTGACTTTCCTCAATGCTGAGTGGGCACCGGTCCTATACCCGGGACTTAAAACCCTCCACCATGGATGGGATCGAACCCGGGTCGCTTTCTGTGGCCAGGGACCAATGCATACTGCGCAGGACTCATACAGGATATGAAGGGAATAAGTGCAGATGTTTTGGTAAATTGCTACCGTAATAGGTATCCGCTTCTCTTCGCTTATCAGTTTCCCCAAAAATCAATCCCATAGTCTACTACTTGATTTTTTTTGCATGGTCGTAACTGCGAAGCAAAATGAACGACTGTCAGTATAGACTATCCGCGTTGTTGTCGAATCATTATTGTGTGCGCTAGATCTCTTACTCCACTCTCTACAGCAAAATAAGCCATTTCCTAACCTGAAAACAAACTTGCTATACTTAATATCTTCAATTTTAACTCCACAAATGAAGTAAATATTGTTTATTACAGCAGATATCTGCTATTATACATCTAACAGCTTGTCCCGAATTTACTCTCTACATTTAAAAAATATGGTGCACACTCTGCCTGGGTTCTGCTGCTCACGTTTTATTTTTATTTGTTTATCGTTAACGACGTTGGCCGTAAAATTACCAGAGTCATATAAGCTCCACTGGTGTGTCAAAATGCTGTCCCATAGTCCTTTTACATCTCAGAGAGAGCAGTTGCGAAGTTTTGCAGGCATGTAGTTCCTTGTTAACAAATATATACAAATTTGCAGATAGCAACTTTGGCTGTGAATGTCATTTTCTGTTACAAATGGTCAATTTCTCAGAAATGATTAGGATGGGTAAATCAAGTTTTATGTAAACGACTTCGGTAATATGGAGGGTGCACTTAGAGGTTCTGTCCTTCCCGTCTAATGTTCTATAACTGGAGTAGGTCATAGCGAAAGATTAATAAAATGAGTGATAGGATGTTGAGATGAGCCCGGAGCTGCCCGACATTGAAAAAAACTCGGCAGACAAGCTACATAGGCGGCTTGCTTGTTGTTCGTAACATAATAGCTTTTTGCAACAATAATTACTGATACATTTTAATCAAAAGGAGGAATAATGTTGAAAATAATACTATCTTCTTTAATACTGTGTAAAATCAGATCAGTGAAGCATGGACATTTCATGTTGGTAACTTAATGGGAGTCGAAATCAATTTTCGTGAGTTTTTGTTTCAGGTTTTAATTGCCTATGAATATTTCGAGTGCCCTTCTCATTTTGGTGTAACATTTCCAGAGGTACGCTAATTGTAAATAATTTAAAAATATTGTTGCATATATTCCGGCGTAGTTGTATTTTAGAAAATGTTGGTTCATTCAGTTGATAAAATATCAATAACTTTGTCAATATTAGTGATAGAGAAAATATATTATCTTTATTTTGATCGGGATAGCGATTCCAGCTCTTTCAGTTAGTGATTGCAGCTAAACCTTACGGTGATCTGCTGCCAATCAAACTGGAATGTTACAAACAATGGGCACATGATTGTGAAAACTTGTACATCTTGGGAAAACAATCAGAGGACGTCTGACAGATTCAACCATCAGTCAGCTAACTGAATATTATGTGAAGGCTAACAGAGAAAATTCAAATAAATTTGAGCGCATGGCTAGAGCAGTGTAGGCTACATACTTTCACAAAGCTTCCATTGATTACAAAACCACTGCACAAATTTTGCTCTGTGGATTAGTACAAATATAAAAAGCAGAAGCTGGAGGTAAACTGGATGAAATTCATCACAAGAATCCCATACCTAAGATGCCTAATCCAGGGTTACTGAAAAAGTGTTTGACAGGGAAAACCCAAAATGTGAATGCATCTTTCAATAGTGTAGTTTGGTCTCGAGTACGTAAGAATGTTTTTAAAAACTCTACATCTTGGTGCAAATGATGCAGTTATACATTACTTTTCTTGGAAGAGTCATACTACAGTACTGCTCCTCCCAATCACCGTTAAAACTAAGATCTTTGTTTTTAGCCATAAGAAGACATGTAATTGAATCTACACTGAAGTTATGGTTCAAACAACAGTGCCCAACAAGACCAAACAAAGCATTTAACAATTCCCAATACTGAAAATAACAGGTACTGCTTTGAATGTACAAAGGTTTTGTATAGAAATTTAATGCGGAATAAAAGTTTTCTTAAGAAGGGCTCCAGGAAAACGCATTACGGACGCCATGACAAACCTGAGTTTTCCATGCACATACACCCACATGTATCATTGACGTTTTCACAGAAAGAATTGCAAACCAAATATAGAATGTAGAAAATGTTACCAACACATGGATTGTGTGGGCAGAGAGGCCTTTGCTCTTTCGTCGAATGGTGGGCGGTAACTCTCTAGGGACGTAGGCGTCTGTTTGCAAGTTATCAGGGGGCGGCACACGTGGACCATAGCGATACCACTTGAGTAACAAAGCAACTTCACTATTTATGTGAATGTTAACTGATTATACGATACTACTCTGAGAAAATTCATAATATCAATTCGCTTGTCACCTATTAATAAAATCTTCAATCAAAATTATTAATATCACTTTTTAGGAAATATCAATAAGGAAGAGTTTGGCACGAAAACCTTACATATCTGCCACCAATAGAAAAAAAAACGCATTACGTGATACTTTTGATACTGAAAAGTACACCTTTTACTGTCAGACATGAATAATCTCTGTAAAGAGTCGAATTACCTCTACCAGGGTCAATATGAGACAAAAACACATCATTACGTGATACTTTTGTTACTGAAAAGTAGACCTTTTACTGTCAGACATGAATAATCTCTGTAAATAGTCGAATTATCTCTACCAGGGTCAATATGAGACAAAAACACATCATTACGTGATACTTTTGTTACTGAAAAGTAGGCCTTTTACTGTTAGACATGAATAATCTCTGTGAAGAGTCGAATTATCTCTACCAGAGTCAATATGAGACAAAAACACATCATTACGTGATACTTTTGATACTGAAAAGTACACCTTTTACTGTCAGACATGAATAATCTCTGTAAAGAGTCGAATTACCTCTACCAGGGTCAATATGAGACAAAAACACAGCATTACGTGATACTTTTGATACTGAAAAGTACACCTTTTACTGTCAGACATGAATAATCTCTGTAAAGAGTCGAATTACCTCTACCAGGGTCAATATGAGACAAAAACACATCATTACGTGATACTTTTGATACTGAAAAGTACACCTTTTACTGTCAGACATGAATAATCTCTGTAAAGAGTCGAATTACCTCTACCAGGGTCAATATGAGACAAAAACACATCATTACGTGATACTTTTGTTACTGAAAAGTAGGCCTTTTACTGTTAGACATGAATAATCTCTGTAAAGAGTCGAATTATCTCTACCAGAGTCAATATGACGCAAAAACACATTACGTGATACTTTTGTCACTGAAAAGTAGACCTTTTACTGTTAGACATGAATAATCTCTGTAAAGAGTCGAATTATCTCTACCAGAGTCAATATGACGCAAAAACACATTACGTGATACTTTTGTCACTGAAAAGTAGACCTTTTACTGTTAGACATGAATAATCTCTGTAAAGAGTCGAATTATCTCTACCAGAGTCAATATGACGCAAAAACACATTACGTGATACTTTTGTCACTGAAAAGTAGACCTTTTACTGTTAGACATGAATAATCTCTGTAAAGAGTCGAATTATCTCTACCAGAGTCAATATGACGCAAAAACACATTACGTGATACTTTTGTCACTGAAAAGTAGACCTTTTACTGTTAGACATGAATAATCTCTGTAAAGAGTCGAATTATCTCTACCAGAGTCAATATGACGCAAAAACACATTACGTGATACTTTTGTCACTGAAAAGTAGACCTTTTACTGTTAGACATGAATAATCTCTGTAAAGAGTCGAATTATCTCTACCAGAGTCAATATGAGACAAAAACACATCATTACGTGATACTTTTGTTACTGAAAAGTAGACCTTTTACTGTTAGACATGAATAATCTCTGTAAAGAGTCGAATTACCTCTACCAGAGTCAATATGAGACAATACACATCATTACGTGATACTTTTGTTACTGAAAAGTAGACCTTTTACTGTTAGACATGAATAATCTCTGTAAAGAGTCGAATTATCTCTACCAGAGTCAATATGAGACAAAAACACATCATTACGTGATACTTTTGTCACTGAAAAGTAGACCTTTTACTGTTAGACATGAATAATCTCTGTAAAGAATCGAATTAGCTCTACCAGAGTCAATATGAGACAAAACACATCATTACGTGATACTTTTGTTACTGAAAAGTAGACCTTTTACTGTTACACATGAATAATCTCTGTAATGAGTCGAATTATCTCTACCAGAGTCAATATGAGACAAAAACACATCATTACGTGATACTTTTCTTACTGAAAAGTAGGCCTTTTACTGTAAGACATGAATAATCTCTGTAAAGAGTCGAATTATCTCTATCAGAGTCAATATGAGACAAAAACACATCATTACGCGATACTTTTGTTACTGAAAAGTAGACCTTTTATTGTAAGACATGAATAATCTCTGTAAAGATTCGAATTATCTCTACCAGAGTCAATATGAGACAAAAACACATCAGTACGTGATACTTTTGTTACTGAAAAGTAGGCCTTTTACTGTTAGACATGAATAATCTCTGTAAAGAATCGAATTATCTCTACCAGAGTCAATATGAGACAAAAACACATCAGTACGTGATACTTTTGTTACTGAAAAGTAGGCCTTTTATTGTTAGACATGAATAATCTCTGTAAAGAGTCGAATTATCTCTACCAGAGTCAATATGAGACAAAAACACATCATTACGTGATACTTTTGTTACTGAAAAGTAGGCCTTTTACTGTTAGACATGAATAATCTCTGTAAAGAGTCGAATTATCTCTACCAGAGTCAATATGAGACAAAAACACATCAGTACGTGATACTTTTGTTACTGAAAAGTAGGCCTTTTATTGTTAGACATGAATAATCTCTGTAAAGAGTCGAATTATCTCTACCAGAGTCAATATGAGACAAACACACATCATTACGCGTTACTTTTGTTACTGAAAAGTAGATCTTTTACTGTTAGACATGAATAATCTCTGTAAAGAGTCGAATTATCTCTACCAGAGTCAATATGAGACAAAAACACATCATTACGTGATACTTTTGTTACTGAAAAGTAGACCTTTTACTGTTAGACATGAATAATCTCTGTAAAGAGTGGAATTATCTCTACCAGAGTCAATATAGCAGTCAAACAGAATAATAAAGTTAAATTTTGCCAGACAAAAGCAGGAAGCCTGCCTCGGTAGCGTGTCTGCCGCACGTTCAAAAGGTCCCGAGTTCTAATATCGGTTAGGGTGAATTACCTGGAAAATAATTTTTCGGGCTTTTTCCTTATCCTGAAAGACGAATTTTCGGTAGGTCCTACGCTCCATGGGCCTCGGGCTCATTTGAGCTTCATTTCATTCATTCATTCATTCATTCATTCATTCATTCATTCATTCATCGGCCGATATGTCAACGTTGGAGGGGGTAAAATAAAAAAATAAAATAAAACACGAACGCCCGCTCTAATAGTGTCAAAGACATTATATTTTCTTTGACTATCGATTAACTCGTAGATAACTTAGTTCGATGTTAAATTTTCTTGAGTTATCTAAAAAACAAGAAACAAACATACATCTACAATCTGCAACAATTTTTAATATCTTTTATTTTTTTTATTTGTTCCATTTATACCCCGCCTGTAACTTCAATGGTCATATCGACGGCCGTTCTCCTTTGAAACATATCGAAGGTGTTAACTCGTATTCTTTGGGTTTTAATTATTAGATCACGCACACATTTGCAGTGTCATTCATACTTCCAAATTCTGGGGGAAGATGAGGAATAATCTTGGACGGAAAAAAAATCCCCAGCCCCACCATTGGGAATCGAACCCATGACCCCTAACACGGCAGGCAGGTGCTCTACCGACTGAGTTATGGGGCCATAACGGATAAAATGACGTATGGGACTAGCAAGGTCTGCTGGGTGCTAATGCCTCGGGCACTCGCAAGTCGCATACTACTTTATTGTTTAAGTATTGCATTCCAGGCAACAATTCAATACCAAACTTCTACACTTGAATCCAAAGAAAAAGCATTTTAGCTAAACAACCGTGTGTGTGGAAACCTTACCACACAAAAAATATGATAATATTAAAGCACAAATATATGTCAAACAAAACATTTTGTGTGAAGTTGATATTCGTTTTTAATGGTTTGAGTTTTCAAGTACTTATAATTATTTGTAATGTCAGTTCATGTTTTTTACTTTCTCTACTATATACGTAGAGTAAGTAGCGAAAGTATTACATTCCACCCATAAATTGAATATTGAGCTTTCTCAGTAATACATGTTTTGGGGACCCTCTCAATCTTAAAAAAAGAAGGAATCATAGAAAGTGGTCCTTTTGTGTTTGTGGGGAGCCTGTGTAAAGTCTCTAGTTCTAATATCGGTCAGAGTGATAAGGTTTTCCCTTATCCTTAAAGATAAATGTCTGGTAACTCTAAGCTCTATGTACCCTGTACTCATTTGAACATCATTTCATTCATCGTCCGATATGACTTAACGTTGTAGGATATTGGCCTGTCTCTGTATCATGGTGGTAGTTAGACTTTCAAGAGGTCCCTAGTTCTAATCTCGGTCAGAGTGATAAAGTTTTCCCTTATCCTGAAAGATGAATGTCTGGTAACTCTCAGCTCTATGTATACTGCACTCATTTAAACATCATTTCATTCATCGTCCGACATGACTTAGCGTTGTAGGACATTGGCCCGTCTCTGTAGCGTGGTGGTAGTGTCACGTTCAAGAGGTCCCTAGTTCTAATCTCGGTCAGAGTGATAAGGTTTTCCCTTATCCTGAAAGATGAATGTCTGGTAACTCTCAGCCCTATGTATACTGCACTCATTTAAACATCATTTCATTCATCGCCCGACATGACTTAACGTTGGAGGATATTGGCCTGTCTCTGTAGCATGGTGGTAGTGTCACGTTCTAATCTCGGTCAGGGTCTATTTCCAATTGACCTACATTAGAGTATGGAGTAGATACAAGTATAAATGTTGTATCAAGATATTGCCAAGAGTAAAGAATATCGTACGTATGTTAAAGTCGCCCTGTTCGAACGGTTACCATGGATTTATCTTTGGTAATAGATACCTCTCAGATAACGCACTGATTATTCTTGTAAGAGTGAGAGGGGAACTGACGCGCCTACCGGTTGTGTGCTAAGCACCAATGAACTCATCACTTCAGCCAATGGAATTCGCAGAAATCACAAATGACAGATATACGTTTACTCCACGTGGAGTAATCAGTGCGTTTATCTGAGAGGTGTATATTACCCAAGATAAATCCATGGTAAGTGTTCCAGCAGGGCGACTATACAACACATGCGATTTGTTCACACTTCAGCATCATTGTTGTATCATTATTGTATTTAGAAATCGAAGAATTTAAGTTTTGAGCAAATCATTACCCCTAAGTAACAACTTGCTTTTGTTTAGATCATGCCATCCTAGTAATATCAAAGCTCGAATATCGGTTGCAAGGAGAAATGTTGGGTAACTTCTATTGAAAAGAGCGGTTCAAGATGTTTAGGTCAGCTCTGGAGATGTTGTTTACTTACAGAAAAAAAAGGGAAGGGGGAACTGCACCTTTATCACACTTGCCGACATGCCGCTTCCTGCTTACAGCAGTCAGCCAACTCAGTGCTCTATGACGAAGAGAGCAACACAATGGGCAAGGAAGACGGCAAGGGCAGGTTTGTGTTGTACTTCGTACTTATGTGGAGCTCAACTTCTGGCGTCTACCAATTCCGTAACGGTGTTATGTTACACGACTGTGATACGTCACACGATATAAATTAATAATTTCTGCAATCGAAATCTTCCGTTTGCGACTTTGCAGGCGACAGACACACTATGCACACCAGAGTGTTTCTCACGCTACTTACGTACAATTAAGTATAAATGTGTGGTGAAGAGAAGCATAGTCGCCATGGCAACGCCAGGCCACGTGTTACATTACAGCTCTGCACCGCCCAGAGATCACGTGACCACAATGATAAGCTGGGGCGGAGCTGTGCGGGTGCAGGTGCCACGAAGCTTTGACGTTTCTCTAGAACAGGTCACGGAGTTGCTTTAACTAAAGAAGCGCCAGTAACCAAACAGAATCTTATGGGAATATTGTCTATACAAGGTCCATGCTCTATTATATTTAACCAAACTAAAGTTTGTTTGATAGCCGTGACCTGTAAAGCTTGTAGGTAATGAGGCAGCACGATATTAAATTGTCTGACTAACTCGTATGTTTTCCGGTACTCTACTAGATATTCTCATAAGTACTTTAAGTCCCTGACTTTATAGTTTAGGCTACTATTAATCCAATTAATGGAAATGTATAGTTTTTTACACTCAAGTTGCTTGGTTCCAAACATAAGTTTGGTGTATACCTACGCAACATACCTTAATTGTGGGCATGGATTAGTAAGTTGAATATCTTCCAAGGATTTTGAGTGTGAGACAACATTTTTAAAATATGTTCATGACTAATGCAATTTATCTACAATATGAGTTTTTGCAAAAGGCATCTTCATTGTGAATGACATTCGTTAAATTTGTGTAACTTTTAAACCATAGGAGACAGTCCGATGCTATTACAGCAAAAATGTACATTTTCCTCAAATATTGTTTATCATTCACATGTCATGATTATAATATAATATTTCAAAGTTACCTTCAACATTTTGTTGTTTCGGTTTCCTGTATCCCCCTTGTATGTACTACGAAATGTACTGTTTATAAAGTCACTTACAATTTCTGTGTTAACATTACAAATGTTTGCTTTTTTTGTAAATAATCTGAAGCATTGTACACAGTAGACGAAAGAATAGCCGTTGTTTCCTTCCGACTGCGTGGAATGACGTATGATGTAGTGCAGGTCAATTTCACCAGCTCCTACCAGACACGCCATTAAGAACACGGTGAACAATTTCAAGAGAACAACGAACTAGGAGACCGGCTGTATCAGATGAAACTGTGGAAAAGGTTCAGGAGGCGATTACACGCAGCCATCAGCATCAACTAGAAGACTAAGTAGGGAGCACTGTTTGGAGAACACTGCGATTCAAATTGAAGAAGCATGCCTACCACATACAGATTGTCCACAAACTCGAAGATCCATGGGAGATGGATTGGCCGTGCGTCGTCAAGACTTTAAGCTCCCCGTTCACCCGACTTAACCCCAATGGACTTTCTTCGTCTGAGGCTTTATAAAGTCCAAGGAGATCCGTCCCCTTCAGCTGCCGTGGTGCGAGCGCTGCGGACCCCTAGCACTCGTGGTACCGCTGACGTTACTAGAGGAACCTCGGGCCGAACATTCGAGCCCCTCCCTGATTGGGAGTTGTTCGGATTGGGTTGGACTCAAGGGGGCACTGTGTTCCCGACACCCGCGGGAGATCGGGTACCTCCGGCTAGGCCTCGGTCGCCCGGAGGGGGCAGAGGGTTGCCTAAGAAGTCTCGGATACTAGCCTACAGAACTAGTAGAAGGTGTGCTAGATCACCAGGCGGCCCTCACTGAGGTTATTCGGTAGTCTTCCCTGCGGGGTTGACGCGCGTAAGTGGCGTATCCACTTCCACCCGTCTTGACGTTGTTGTCGATGGGGGGGGGGGGGGAGGGGGGCTGTTTAGACTCAAGGTATTGCCGCAAGGAAAGAACCCCGGAGTTTTCCATCGCTCCCGGGCTGATAGAGGCCGGAGTCTTTGGACTTTCGGGTGGACCTCGTGATCATAATAAAATGTATCGGATGAAAATCAATGTTCTTGAACAGCTGAAAACCCACATTTATGCTGCTGTGTAACAGATAATGCCAGATAGGTTAGTAAGGTTGTTTCGAGCTACAGAGAAACGATGGAACTCATGCTTAGTTGTGCAGGGTCATCACGTGTAAACGTATTGAATTTATGCTCTAAATGTCTAAATGTACGTGTTATGTTGTAAATATCCTATAGAACGAGTTTAAATAGAAAATGGTGACTTTATAGACATCCTGTAATGAAACTGTTTCTCCAAACATTTCCTCGATGTACATCAAGTAGACGATACATTTTTGGTATAAAAGTAAACAATAGTGAGTAGAACAAGTCATGCGAATGTGACCCATATTATCGTTAACTGTTTTCTAATTATTCCTTGTTGCGAATTTACACTTTGCATCATTGAACTGACGAATTTGAACGATTGCAATTTTGTTTCCACTCCAATATTGCACGTGTTTATTGATTTGAGTAAATCAGTGAGGTTAAGGAAGCCATTCCCCTTACTTTTTATACTGTATCTTTGATGTGAGTGAGTACTCTAAGGTGTGTTTTGGCATGTTGCAGCAGGAGCGAACAATGGGGAACGCCAATGGTACCAGTCCTTTGGATAACATGAGGAGTTTGGAGCATTACCTCAACGATCTGATGCGGGGCGCTGGTGATACGCCTGATCACCTCAAAGGTAACTTCACTTTTTGATTCAAGCAACCTTAGAGCGTATATTTCATTAACAAGTTTTGGATCTATCTGTTTACTGGAGGTAGTTCTAATCATTACATTGTGTGTAATTGTGAAGCAGGCTATTGGAAGTCAGCATTGTAATGTAACGTGGATAGAATGATATTATCAGAAAGAAATGATACGTCGTGTGTGAGTGGAATGCATCAAACTCTGAAGGTGATACATTTATTCATGGATGCGCATCTACTGGGAACATAGTGGGATCATATCGGCAAATGGAGACGATGAAATGCAAGAGCGAAAGAAAACATCTCTACATTCCAAGCTCGCTCAAAACACATGTTACGTCTCAATGCCTGCCGTTGTGGAATACGTCATTTTTGTCTTAATATATATGAACAGAATTGTCAAATTTACATTTCCATAACCGCACAAATTAAATGTACTACGTAACAGAGTTAATTCTTTTGAACAAATAGACAGGGACGCTATCTCAGAATAACGAACATATACTCAAGTACATATTGTTTGTTCACATCTGCGTTCAAAAGTCCATGTTAGCCAATCAGTGGAACAAGTTGTGGGTGGTTGAATTGTCTCTAAGAGCAACATCTGCTCATTAGTGGTAGCCGCTACATAATACTTTATTATATGCATCATCCCTGAGTAAGAAACATCTTAGGCAGGGGATTCTTCACTAAACTTGAAGTTTGTACTCTCACAGATATACTATGTAGAGTTTCAGCAACCCGCCGGCTACAACTCTAGTTGTAGGTAAACAAAGAATGGCTATTTTGAAAAACTTAGCTAGCAGAAGAACTCAATTCAATTATTCGATCTCTGTGAGGAAAAAAATCATGAACCGCCCCCCTTGCTCCAAGCAACTTTGAGCCTTATGCTCGCTTGAAGGAGCACCTAATAGCTCGACGAGGAGCTGAAACAAAGACAGCTCATCCAACGAAGCGACAGAAATAATCCAATGTATGTACTATCAGTTACATGTACAGTTTTACTGCAGACTTTGTAACCTTAGTTTCTCAGCATCCCCCGTACCACACAGACATATCTGCGTTGAGATCCTCTGAATCTCGTCCTTGGTGTGTTTGATCATCTTAACTCTAAAACAGTACGATGGTATTTAGAACCGCCACCCTGACCGTTTCCCTTACCCCGAATATCCTTAGTTTTAGCTAAGCTCTGCAATGTACAGATAGGGTTCCCGGCTCGTCTTCTCTCTCGGCATCCGCCACAGGAAAGATTTGTCAGTGAACCGCTCTGTTGGGCGACCTGTGATTCTCTCACCTCATGCGCGTCCGATCAAGCAGCGAGGGTCTTTTTCTTTTCCTGTTTACTCATTTATTCTGCTGAGCATCCATAAAAATGCGACACGGAAATGTTTAATAAAATCCCCCATCTTAAACTGCTCCTACTTGGAAACGTCATAAAGACTAGAAGCTATTTACGGGACAAACTAATGACTTCCCTTTATGTTCTTTATTCCAAAGGGATTTTATAAAACAGGCAAACGTTTAGCACACCTTTAATAATAATAATAATAATAATAATAATAATAATAATAATAATAATAATAATAATAATAATAATAATAATAATAATAATAATAATAATAATAATAATAATAATAATAATAATAATAATAATAATAATAATAATAATAATAATAATAATAATAATAATAACGATAATGATAATGATAATGATGATAATAATAATAATAATAATAATAATAATAATAATAATAATAATAATAATAATAATAATAATAATAATAATAATAATAATAAGAAGAAGAAGAAGAAGAAGAAGAAGAAGAAGAAGAAGAAGAAGAAGAAGAAGAAGAAGAAGAAGAAGAAGAAGAAGAAGAAGAAGAAGAAGAAGAAGAAGAAGAAGAAGAAGAAGAAGAAGAAGAAGAAGAAGAAGAAGAAGAAGAAGAAGAAGAAGAAGAAGAAGAAGAAGAAGAAGAAGAAGAAGAAGAAGAAGAAGAAGAAGAAGAAGAAGAAGAAAAAGAAGAAATCCCTCTATTCTGTACTACCTTTTCATGGAAAATGTTTTATACTTTTTTTCTTAAAATGTATCTAACAATTTAATTAACTTGTCATGTGCTTAAGATATTCTTATGATAAATAAAATGTATATCTTCAGCTTTCTAGACAAGAAAAGTCTGAGTTTCTTATTAATTCTAAATGACTTTTGGATGACGTATGGACAAAACCTTACTACATAAGAAGTGCATTTATCGTTCATTGACAAAGTCTGTTTTGGAGAGGTATTTTTGTGGAGCTGAGCATTTCTGAGATTCCTCATTGGCATAACTTAAAAATGAGCATTCCGCTCCTTCAATTGGCAAGAACGTTCAGAAACAAAGGGTGTAATGGCATCAACATACGGCGAGTCTTCTTACAGAGTTTTGCAAGAAAGAAATCCACATTTTCCTCCACAAAACGTCCTCAATGTCTTACTGCGCGACTTACACCTGTCAAAGCAAGAAACTGTAGTCCTGGCTTCAAGACTTCAGGGGTGGAATTTACTGACAAAGGACACCAAAGTTACCACGAAAGACATTAGAATAGAGACTTACTACCATATTTTAATAAAATTATGGAATTCCTCATGACCTACATCACTAATGAGCCAATATCTCAGAATATATGAGACATACAGATCGATATTGTTACAGGATGTCCATGAATTCTTTATGAGTGTGGTACTTTGCCTTGATGATACAAATTTAACAAAGTAAAATATATGATTTTTAAATAAAACTCTAAAATTAGAACAAAACAATGATGTTTTATTTTTTCAATAAATTTTTACTTAGTACTGTATTATCTAAGTACCTTCTAAGACTTTTTTTTTTGTAATTTACGTCCTCCAATGTTGTCATATCGGACGATTCTAAGAATTCGACACGAGGGTAGTTTCAAGTTAACCTCCACCCCAAACTACCCTGTACATGAGAGGTTTTCGAAAATGTTGAGTTAACGATGTTGATGAAAATGCCATTGCTAATTCCACTTTATCTAGCGTAAACTGTACAACAGCGGGAGATATAGGTATGTAAAAAATGTAGATCCAGCTAAAATACTAAATTTGCCGTATAAATTCCACATATCGTGGGCCTAACCGACATATTTGTTTTGAATTGTGCAATACTTATCCTTTTCTTAGGTAGGAAATCCTTTCGTCTTCTTTATTGGCCATTCGAAGCTATTACAGAACGACGAACTCTGTTACTCTATTCTGCTGTTGCCATTGAAGCTACAGGACTGTGCAACATTATTTCGATGAACATAAACAATAAGTATTTGCACGACTCCTTGTACAAACGTACAGAGCGAGACGTCAGATTGAAAACGGTTAATCGGCTATGCATCAAGGACATTCGCAGGACATAGGAAGATGCCCAACTTTGTTTTCAATGGAATATTCCTTTTTGGCAAGGCCTTTTTGTTTATTTAAGGATTTATGGATGTCTTAACGTGAAATTTCGCTGTGAGCTTTTTGGATGCTCTACTTTCTTCTTTTAATTATTGAAAATAGGTTTTGAAGAAAGGAAACATAAAAACAAGAAACGCGACTACACCACTAAGACTATCTGTTTACTGTAGGAACAAGAATGTACACAACTAAGGTAAGCTGCTGTATTGATCCCTGTTGTGGTGCCTGGACTCGAACTCTAATGTAGGTTACTGGTTCATGGCATTCCTCACATTTTCTTACAGATACAAAGGGATTGCCTTCACGAGGACATCGACATTAGTTTAGAACAGTAATAAAGCATTGAACAGCTCAGTCATTAACCATAGAAAAACGTCATTTCAAATAAATTATGTGTTTTAAATATACTCTTTTGTGAGTTACGTTTTCGTCCATCTTTTTAATATTTGAGAGTTATACAGAATTGGAAAGTTATAGTCAGACAGAAAAATTCAATGCCTTAGCCGGTATTTGAACCACAGATCTTCCGGTCTCCGCCCTAGAAGTTCTCATAAACACATGAGGCAACTACCTTAATGGCGACTTAATGTACTCTAAGTACTTTAAGGTCCGGACTTTATAGTTTATGAGAACTCGGAAAAAAAAACCACGAGTCAGTTGGAGAATTTAATGACGGGCCATGGTAGTTCAATGGTTAAGAGCAGCCGGACGCAGACCGAAGATCCGTGGTTCAAATCCCAGCTATGTCATTGAATTTTTCAGTCTGACTCTACCTTTCCACACGTCGTCCTACACACGGCTACTGTGACAGAACAATTAATTTCCATTATACACAATTTTTTCTAGGCTATTCCTCAAAGATCCAAGATTTACATTTTATTTGTCATAAACATCTTGCATCTTGGTAGTTTGATCAAAATCCCATCTGAAAATAAAAAATAAGGAAAACGTTCTATTTAAAAATTGGTTAACTGTTGGAAAGTCCTGCATATTTAACCAACCAGACACACGTGCCAGGGTCTTTTTCATTAAATGCGTTTTCGGGTTCGTGGGACCTCAAAACAAGTACTTGTAAAGAAATTCACTTTTTCATTTCCATTTTACCCCTTTAGAGGTGCACAATACCTCTAGGTTCGAGATAATACCCAAGATGTGGAATGCATGGCGGGGGAAACCTCTTGTGTAAAGTAGCAGTAATATGTCGGCGGCTTAGACGCAGGCGCCGTGGATGAATGTATTAGAACAACACGCAGTATTGATTCTTCTTGCCTTCTCCTCCACTGGGCACAAGGTCATTTACCGCCAACCTGTCCAAATTACTTTTTAAACGTGTTACTCATGTTTAGAAATGGCAATATGGAGAACAAGCAGACTTAGCTGGTTGTTGCATGGCCAGGAGAGCAGGGATAGGTCCTCCACACACACACGTTACTTGCTTGGTATCGACGTATTTCGAACGATACTTCAGAAAAGCAGTAGGATAGTAAACAGCGAATGTCATATGAATGTAACACTTAGCATGTTGGTGGAGGTTTGAAGGAAGCAAACCGACAACTGGAGTAGCTATTGAAAGTATGTTGTGCGTAATGCTTCATGTCTGTAACAACAACACGACGTAACAGCCCGCAAGCGAGTCAGAGCCCACATACTCAAGGCAGAGGTGGCCAATCATCCAGTGTGGTCAGCATCTCGGCACCCCTAACGGGAAGGTTGGCTACCTATCGTAGCTCCTCAAATTCCTCATGTACGGAATGGGATTAAAAATCCGCCCATTCTTATAAGAAATAGGAATAGCGGAACATGTGTAAGTCGTATCTTTTAGTACTGTTGGCTATATGTTGGCTTTGAAATTACATTCTCTTTATACAGCTAAGAAGCAAAAAATCGAATGACTTCCTATTTGAGAAAAGTATACATTTGGACAATTGAAACCAATGACAAGGAATATCTCGGAAATGACTTGACATAAATTATGTGTTTTTGTGTAGTTAAGATATTGCCTATTTGTTACGGTTTAGTAGATATGGAAGAGATATTCCGAATGGAAAAAAATTTCAGAGGCTATACTCAAAAAGTTCAAAGTATACATTTCATTTGCCATGAAAATATATTACAGACGTGCTGTTGTAATTATCGTTAGAGCCATTTTGGGAGGAAGGGAAGTTCGTATCAAGTCCTTGGAAAATGCTTAAGTTAAATTAATATTTAACTAACTTGTGTTGTACATGCAGGTGGTAGTTCGACTTGGAATACTTTACCTGCATGCTCCGCTACTGGGTGTTGTTTTACATAACAACAGTTTACGCTTACGGCTTGTCCTCATCAGCATTGCGATAAACATCAATTAAGTTGGTGGGCCACATTCTACTGCGCGTTACGACCACTGGAGTCGAACCTTGATGTGTGGTTTTAGCCACCCTCGTGAACCCCAAGATGCCTCTATCGCCATCGTATTGATTTCTTGATACCCGTTGACCTCAGGGACGATATGCAGCAGCTGTCATCGTTTCTTTAAAATAAATTCTGTATCTTCATCACGTCCCCTGTTTTTTGCTACCAAAACCTCAATCCTAAAAGTCCAATTGAGGATCCCTAGCTTGATGCGGAAATGGAAATCAGAAACGTGAAATGGTCACTAGGTAGCCTTGTTTAGATGTTGGTACTTGGCGAAAGCTTTCCTACCTTGTACTTCACTCTGACAACCTGGCAGCTCGTTAGATACGTTTCGTCAAACTAGGCCCAATGAAGTGGAGCCTAGACCATATAGGGATTGTTGGAAACAAGATAACTTGCTAGACGCTGGCGTTTAGTAAAATTGATCAAGATGTCCCAAAACCTTCTGATAATACGTAATTGATGAGCTTTTCTGAAGTTTCCCCTCTCCCCAGGAATATGGTCATTGTATATTTGGATACTGCAATGTTTAGGCATATGTGAGTTTGTCTCACTCCGACAGTTTAGGTACTTGACTGGGTGGGAGAAGTTAATTACATATAATGGGATGCATACTTATTGGATGCCTTATAATGCATCGTTGGAAAGCTGAAGAGAATATCTTTATTTCCATTTTATTCAAGTTTGGGATTGGTAGGCACCATGATTCAAAACGATTTCTTTCTAAAAAGTAAATTCAACAAATATAACATGGACAGATTAATCTTGAATTGAAATAAGGAGGATGTACTATAAAATTTATTATTATATAAAATATAAAATTAAGATATATGTAAAATTAAAATATATTAAAATATATTAAAATATATTATTATATTATTCTTACGAAATAAGAAGTATTAAAACCTCTAGAATGCACAAATAGACAGTTTTATAATTTTCAAAGGCTTGCAAATATGTATTGTTTTATTCTTGGTAGCTCCTTTAATTTTAGTCTATACATTTATTTGCAGATTGTACATTTCCGTATGAAATTCTTACAAACACGTTGACAAAATTGTAAATGTTCGGTTGATTAATGTTAAATTCTAGTAAATTTTGCATACAATATTGTGACTGCTAGGGTCACGTACAATCAAAAGTCTGGTTTGTAGAAATTTAGAATGCTCTTTATTGCAGTAAAAAGACGTGAACTTGACAATCAGCTGTCTTCAAGGTCGACTCAGTGCTCCGCCGTACGTAAACAAATGAAAGAAATCCTTACGGTACACCTCAAACATCCAATGTTGCAATAACCCGGTTCCCGCTTGTCGCGGCAACACAGCAATGCTATCGGTCACCATATATACATGCTTTCATTGTGTGAAAAATGTATTTGAGTTATTCATAGGTATACAAGGAGCATACCATTTTAAGATTATTTAAGTATCAGTCAAAAATGAATTCTTAACCGTTCATATTCAATGAGGAATGTAACCCTTAACTTACCCAAATCCTTAGAGACTATGTACGTAGACGTTTAGGTATATGCAATACGTACACGGGCCAAATCGTTACAATTGTAAGGCCGTATTAGTGACAGATCTAACCGAAAACTTACCCAAATCCTTAGGGCTATGTTAGTTTGGGTATATGTAATACGTACACGGGCCAAATCGTTACAATTGTAAGGCCGTATTAGTGACAGATCTAACCGAAAACTTACCCAAATCCTTAGGGCTATGTTAGTTTGGGTATATGTAATACGTACACGGGCCAAATCGTTACAATTGTCTGGCCGTATTAGTGACAGATCTAACCGAAAACTTACCAAAATCCTTAGAGACTATGTTAGTTTGGGTATATGTAATACTACACGGGCCAAATGGTTATAATTGTCTGGCCGTATTAGTGACAGATCTAATCGAAAACTTACCCAAATCCTTAGAGACTATGTTAGTTTGGGTATATGTAATACTACACGGGCCAAATGGTTATAATTGTCTGGCCGTATTAGTGACAGATCTAACCGAAAACTTACCCAAATCCTTAGAGACTATGTTAGTTTGGGTATATGTAATACTACACGGGCCAAATGGTTATAATTGTCTGGCCGTATTAGTGACAGATCTAACCGAAAACTTACCCAAATCCTTAGAGACTATGTTAGTTTGGGTATATGTAATACTACACGGGCCAAATGGTTATAATTGTCTGGCCGTATTAGTGACAGATCTAACCGAAAACTTACCCAAATCCTTAGAGACTATGTTAGTTTAGGTATATGTAATACTACACGGGCCAAATGGTTATAATTGTCTGGCTGTATTAGTGACAGATCTAACCGAAAACTTACCCAAATCCTTAGAGACTATGTTAGTTTAGGTATATGTAATACTACACGGGCCAAATGGTTATAATTGTCTGGCCGTATTAGTGACAGATCTAACCGAAAACTTACCCAAATCCTTAGAGACTATGTTAGTTTAGGTATATGTAATACGTACACGGGCCAAATGGTTATAATTGTCTGGCTGTATTAGTGACAGATCTAACCGAAAACTTACCCAAATCCTTAGAGACTATGTTAGTTTGGGTATATGTAATACTACACGGGCCAAATGGTTATAATTGTCTGGCTGTATTAGTGACAGATCTAACCGAAAACTTACCCAAATCCTTAGAGACTATGTTAGTTTAGGTATATGTAATACTACACGGGCCAAATGGTTATAATTGTCTGGCTGTATTAGTGACAGATCTAACCGAAAACTTACCCAAATCCTTAGAGACTATGTTAGTTTAGGTATATGTAATACGTACACGGGCCAAATGGTTATAATTGTCTGGCCGTATTAGTGACAGATCTAACCGAAAACTTACCCAAATCCTTAGGACTATGTTAGTTTAGGTATATGTAATACGTACACGGGCCAAATAGTTACAATTGTCTGGCTGTATTAGTGACAGATCTAACCGAAAACTTACCCAAATCCTTAGAGACTATGTTAGTTTAGGTATATGTAATACGTACACGGGCCAAATGGTTATAATTGTCTGGCTGTATTAGTGACAGATCTAACCGAAAACTTACCCAAATCCTTAGGGACTATGTTAGTTTGGGTATATGTAATACGTACACGGGCCAAATGGTTATAATTGTCTGGCTGTATTAGTAACAGATCTAACCGAAAACTTACCCAAATCCTTAGGGACTATGTTAGTTTGGGTATATGTAATACGTACACGGGCCAAATGGTTATAATTGTCTGGCCGTATTAGTAACAGATCTAACCGAAAACTTACCCAAATCCTTAGGGACTATGTTAGTTTGGGTATATGTAATACGTACACGGGCCAAATGGTTATAATTGTCTGGCTGTATTAGTAACAGATCTAACCGAAAACTTACCCAAATCCTTAGGGACTATGTTAGTTTGGGTATATGTAATACGTACACGGGCCAAATGGTTATAATTGTCTGGCTGTATTAGTAACAGATCTAACCGAAAACTTACCCAAATCCTTAGGGACTATGTTAGTTTGGGTATATGTAATACGTACACGGGCCAAATGGTTATAATTGTCTGGCCGTATTAGTAACAGATCTAACCGAAAACTTACCCAAATCCTTAGAGCTATGTTAGTTTGGGTATATGTAATACTACACGGGCCAAATGGTTATAATTGTCTGGCCGTATTAGTGACAGATCTAACCGAAAACTTACCCAAATCCTTAGGGACTATGTTAGTTTTGGCATATGTAATACGTACACGGGCCAAATGGTTACAATTGTCTTGCCGTTGAGACGTATACTGTGAACATTTCTGCTACTAAGGATCAATACTAATGAATGAGGTTAACACTTTCGTAATACAAATGCCTGAAATTCAAAGCGCGCTTAATTTATGGATAAGCATACGTTTGCCCTACTTGGCTTGTTTCTTTTTTCTTGTAGTTATACAACTTGTCGAGGCAGTTTATCTGGGAATTTAATTCAAACGGATGTTAGACATTTGGAGTGAAGTTTTACATTGTGTCGCGGTGGGTCACTTTTGTGGATCTCTATAGTGACAACTTCATTCTGTGACTTTTTTTCCATTTCTATAATATAATTCTATAATAATGTCTTGCATAATATTGTATTTCATCAATGCAATACCAAAATTGTACTGAGAAAACGTCTAGAGACTCCCTCTAAATATTCCTGCTCGAGCACCAAAGATAACATATCATGTTCCAATGTCTTTATGGTTTGTTGAAAATAATCATCGTTGGTTGTGAGTTTTACAAAAAGCTCCATCTCTGAAATCTGCAACTCAAAAATGAAAAGTGTTTTAAATATCGAGCATAGTATGTCTTCAAGCGATACGACACGAAAAATATGAAGACATTTCTCCTATTTGGACTACCCTTTATATGAAACAATTTTAGAACTCAACGATTTTTTTATGTTTAAGATATTTTCATGTCAAATGAAATGTATATATCCTGAATTTTCTCTGAATTGCCTGTGGAGTGCTTTCCATTCTGAAGTCAATTTATATAACAGTAAGACGTTGACAAACAACAAATGTAAAAAAAAAAAAAAAAAAAAAAAAAAAAAAAAAATATTTTTGGGGGAGGTGAGGAATTAAACAATTCCGAGATATTCCTTGTTACTGGTTTGAATTTTCCGATACTACAGTCAAATGTTATGTTCTTAGAAATTTCTTTTTCTGCTGGTCTTACAAAGAAAGTGGAATCTCCAAGACATCTCATAGCGATTAGCTGTTATTTATGATTACTGTACTTACACTCTTTACATGGTACCTACCAGGAAGTGTTTAATAAACTCATTTCTACAAATTGTTCATAACCATTGGCGTGAAGTAAGACAAATACGCTTTTCTAAGATTTGCTTGTTGTGAATTGGGCATGAATATGACGTATTAGAATGTATTTTAAATATCGTCAATTTTTGTATTTAAAACGCATATTCCAGAAATTACTTGATAAGGAGAACCAATCTTTACAGTCCTACTTTTTATGGACTGAATATGAGGCTTAATGTTCAAAAACTCAGTAGAACATTTTTGGTTTTGGAAAATTCCGTTCTCATAATAAATGTATCTTACAGAAACAGTTAAAGGATACAAACATCACATCCAGTACAAATTTCAGTCTGATATCGTAAAGTGAGCAGATAAGGAATTTCGAAAATGTAGTGTTATGAGCGGGAGACTGTTTGTTTGTGGCAAGCGATGCTATGTCCGTATTAAACGCTTAGAGAATGGCATCTTGTGATATTTTTAGGAACCTTTGGCAAACGTAGCTGTCCAATTTTAACCTGAGTGAGGCGTTATGACGCTCCAGGAAAACACGCATTTCCTGGAGATTTGACCTTGCTCTTGAACCTTAATGGATGTTCCAAATAACTAACACAATTCTGAGTTTAAGGATTACCATTATCTCATGTATAGTCCAACATATGAGACTAAACATTGTACAAGATATGGGTGCATGACTTGAAAAATTAACCAAAAGTTCTATTACGGCAGAGATGGTCCACAACAACAGTAAGATACCTATGTCTTTATCATAAAAATATCCCATTTGTATATCTTCATCAACTTCGTACGGATGATACCATACACAGAAAACGAGATCAAAGTAAAAATGTAGAGGAAAAATAATATCACGGTTGCACGTGTTACAATTATTGCACTCGTACCAATGTCTAGATAACCCACCCACATCTGTCACCAATATGAACCTTTTGTGTTTACTACCTCGGGTGAGGTGAAGAAGGCCGTGCCCGCCTCGGTAGCGTAGATGGTAGCGTGTCTGCCTCACGTTTAAGAGGTCCCGAGTTTGGATCTCGTTCAGGGTGAGTTACCTGGATATGGTTTTTCTGGGGGTTTTCCCTTATCCTAAAAGATGAATGTCGAATAACTCTAAGCTCTACGGACCCTGGGCTCATTTGAGCACTCCATTCATCGTCCGATATGACTTAACGTTGGAGGATGTGTAACATAATCCCTTTCATTGTCTGCATGTGGTTTATGCTTATTTTCCGGACATAAAGATGCCAGGTCCATCTAAAATACACAGTGCTGTCACATAACTTACCCAGGCATATATCTATCACTGCATTTACTAAAACCAGCATTAGATCTGGAAGCATAGATGAGTCTCTCATATACTCATTTCGTGGTAAACAGATCCACTACCACAGTAGATAAACAGTTCAACCGCCTATCACTCGCCTTCTTTTGATGGGTAGGCAAAACAGCTGGCTATAGATCGGCGGACAGACAACAGAGAGGACATCTCGACCAAACGTGGATCTTTTGTGTTTACCACTTCCAGGAGGAACGGATGTGGTGAAGGAACTACAGGAGGCTATATAGTAATGTAGTTCTTTGTGCAAATGTTTATCTCCACAAACTAAAGTTGTGGTAAAAGTTTGTATAGGAGGAATAAATGATAAGGGGTAGGGAAAGTCATGTAGTTGACACATCAGTCGTTATAAAGCGATCCACCTTTAACCTACTGTATTATACCTAATTCAATGCAAGAAATGACATTTTACCGTAATCCTTTCCGTAAATTAACAAATTATTGCATCTAAATAATTATATGTAACAAGGGAATCAATTATGATTATGTCCGGGAATCAATTATGATTATGTCCTCCGAGAACCAAGTCATAAAATATTACTTTCATTTTCAACGACGATTTTAACTGCCACGGACTTATCTACTGATATGTGACTGTCGCTTTTAAGCACACTTGAAACCTTGGGTCGCCTCCTGGAAGGCCACCCAGACTGGCAGTCAGGGCATAGGGGAACTTGTAGCTAATATAGGTTACATTTTTCTCTTTTTGTACTAAATCATGGATAATATTGCTGTTTATTTACCTGACAATGTAACAAACGAAGTATAGTGAAATGGAAGTACAATACATTTCTCATTTAATACTAATACGCGTGACGGTTAATATGGGCGTGTACGCTCCTAATATGTAAGTACTTTTATAGTTTACACTACTTAATGTATTAGACATTACTGGTTAATGCCCAAGGTTAAAGTCCAACTTTTAAATCCCGACATGGTAAGCTAATAGTTACACAGATCATTGTTTTATTTATTTCCTTGGTTCACGTATTTTCACAATATAATTTATTGGAATTATCACGAGGCAATGCGCATCACCGTCGTTTCCCCACTTCTCTTGCTATTACAGAGGCACATCGGCGTTCTCCTGCAGTGATAAGTTCTGTTTGACTTTTGGCAGAGTCTTGTGTTCAATTACTCCTGATGAGCTGGTAATGAATGTGTCACTTCTTACACATCTCTAGGTTCATAATGCTCTTTTTTTCTCAAGCACTTGCTCGGCTTCATTTTCGTGAATTGCAGAATGTACGCTGCTTGTGGATAGGCTTTTCTGAAGAGATTCGCTATCTTTTAGACCAACATAGTTGCTTTATTGACCATTGTTAGTGCTGTGGCAAAGTTTATAACGTCTAGGTTTCTGGTATGATCCTGTCCGTTTATAACTGCTGGTATGGTGATTTGTACGAAACCACCTCATAAAAATATGAGATTGTGAGTTGTATAGGTGTTCTGGGAACAAAATGACCAACTGATGAGGCATCAGTGCTCACCTGAAGCCTTTTATGGCCATCACTTTGTGAAGCGTTTCAGATTAAAGTTCACTTTCTTCACCAGAGGTTTCCATTCTTCATATTGTGACAAAAACGACACAAAAAGTTCATCTTAAAACTCTTTATTTGTTAGCCCAGTACTAGATTAGAATCACCTTCCCTTTTTACACAGATACATGTCTCTTTAAAGTACTTTTGTGTCTCTGTTGCACGCAAGAACTGCTGCTGCTGTAATTTTGTCGCCGTACTTCTTACACAGCCCTCCGACTCTGACAAAATTGTAATATTCGCTCGTGAACTGCTCCACTGCACTGTTTACACTGGCGCAGACTCCTCACTATGGAGCTGCAGTGTCCTGCGCTCTTGCAGATCGACGCACTCACTTGACTCGGTCAGGCTTCGCAGTATTTTTATATCCTACCGGACGCGGCGGAATGTTTTGACTGCCGAATTGGAATGATCTTGAAAGACGGCGCTGTAGCAAAGCGATTCGCTGCCGACTTCTTGACGTCAGCTAGTGGTCGACGATACCTCGTACAGCTGATATTGTACGGGAAAGAAACGGGCTCTTTTTAAGAAACTGCGTAGCCATTTTGTTTCCGGTGAGCTCAAGTCTTTGTTAAACTTTCTAGAGCTTCCATTATTTTTTGCAAATTGACAGGACAGGTGCCTTATATGAACTCTAGTTACATCAAGAAAGAAAAACCAATCAGCTATCACCAAGCTCTGGTTTTCTCTTCACATGAAAGTATTGCTGTAGTGTTGTTTGAGGGACGTCAAAGTTGGCCGCCAGCTTTTTAGGAAATTTTAATCTTAATATGTTGAAAATAAGAGAAATAAATCAGAAGTAATTTACAGATGTGTATTTATATTGTATATTATTGTTGTTATTACTTATATTAATGAAGAGAGACAGGTTTATGTGTCGATTTAACAGGAACAAATAAAAAGTATTCTTTTTGTACTTCTACTATTAACATTTATAAAGTAGAAAGGCATATAAGTGTATTCTAATGTGCGGTAACCCTCCTTGCGACTGAAAATGGGGAAATTACCTTTGTAATTGAATTAAGGAATCGGAAGATGTCAACAGCGACAGGAATTTCTTCAGCTTTGATACCAAAATTATGGGTGACTTCAATAAAGCATAATGTAATAGGGAACCGGTTAATGATTATAGTATATGGTAACTTAATAAGGAATTGTTTAAGAATCTAAGAATTAGATGTTAAACTTTATATGAATTTGTTGTGCAGAGCTCAGTGAATAAGATTTATCTAGGCATGAATGAGTAAGGGAATTAGATGGGAACTAACGTCTCATATTTATCAAGGAAAATTCTTAGTAAACCGTTTTAATAACTAGTTGAGTATTTATTGGGAAAGTGAAAGGAATTCCGATTTAGGCGAAGAGCTTTCTTGCAGGCCACTTGAGAGAAATTATAATTGCAAGAGTGATATTATCGGGAGCTTGCAGATTTAGGTTATCACAAGGTAGACACATGCACAAATGTTTCCCGCAGTGACTGGGGAGCACATAGTTTTATCAGCTAGGGTCAAAATTGCGTCCATTCTTCATCAGAAACTGAATAAAAGTTTAACTCTTCTACGAAACTAACTGCTGTAGTAATTACAATTATATTCGAAGTAACAGGTTAGGCAACTCTTCAATAATAAAAGTTCCTATACGAAGTGCCCTGACATCATTATTCAAAGCAAATACTCACGTATACTCTGAGAAAATAATCTCCTCGGTCATAATACTAGCTAGGCAAATAGTAGTTGAAGACTTCTCAAACATTCCAGCTTCAAATTGGCGTCACATCGCTTCAGCTCAGCGGAATATGGTGACTCGTTCATCACTAAGCTGACAGACTGACATTTTTTGGAATAGTACTCCTTATTACGTACAGCTAAGCAAAGTTTGAAATAATTTCGAGACAAACAGTTATAGTGTTAAAAGACTTCATATTTGAAAGTTTCATGCGAGTTAGTAACGGTTAGAGGTCATGTGAATGTTTAGGTGTTGCTATTTTCAAATTTCATAATTCTACTCATAATATTAAAATGCTACCTTGGTTAAGGAATATTTTCTAATAATGTGACACAAGTAGCAAGTCTTGAAGTTGGATTAGCATATTAATTAGACTTGTGAGTGAAGTTTGTAATGACTCAATCGAGTGTTTAGTCAACCCTCTACCCCAAAGTTGTGGAGTGCTGTCGAAAACTTCTCTGTACTAACAAATGGCGAAGGTGTTTGACTGTGTTTTTTTCCAGGTAAGTTTGTTTCGCAAGCAGTAAGTGCGTTTGTTTGCTTTCAACTTTTAGATTAGTATTAGGATTTATTTAGTTCGAACTTCGGAAGTAATATTCTGATTATGAAATCTGTACTTCAACAAGATATTTGACGCTAATTGAACGTTCTTTAGGACATAAAAGGGCCTACGGATCCAACAGTGTACGAGGATGGTCTGAAGAGTTTCTGATTTCAATATGAAGATGGTAGCACTCGCAAAAAAAAAGCTAGTGAACTTCGCTGTTCATCTGTTGACAGTTATCACAAACGTTTCAGCTATTTTGGACATTCACTTGCGGTGTAACAGCCGTTTGAGTGAGTTGATGTGAGTGCTTTTATGAAAATGGACAAAATCGAATGTCGAGCTGTCATTAAATATTTCTTTTTGAAAGGCAACACGCCTGCGCAAATGAAAGATGAGTTGGATTCTGTGTATGGGGATTCTGCACCATCATTTACCACCGTGAAATTTTGGGCGGCTGAATTTGGACGGGTTACAGAGATGGGAGCATCGCTGGGAGAAGTGTGTACAGTTACAAGGAGACTATGTTGAAAAACGCCGAGTACTATTTGGACGGGTTACAGAGATGAGAGCATCGCTGGGAGAAGTGTGTACACTTACAAGGAGACTATGTTGAAAAACGCCGAGTACTATTTGGACGGGTTACAGAGATGGGAGCATCGCTGGGAGAAGTGTGTAGAGTTACAAGGAGACTATGTTGAAAAACGCCGAGTACTATTTGGACGGGTTACAGAGATTGGAGCATCGCTGGGAGAAGTGTGTACAGTTACAAGGAGACTATGTTGAAAAACGCCGAGTACTATTTGGACGGGTTACAGAGATGGGAGCATCGCTGGGAGAAGTGTGTAGAGTTACAAGGAGACTATGTTGAAAAACGCCGAGTACTATTTGGACGGGTTACAGAGATGAGAGCATCGCTGGGAGAAGTGTGTACAGTTACAAGGAGACTATGTTGAAAAACGCCGAGTACTATTTGGACGGGTTACAGAGATGGGAGCATCGCTGGGAGAAGTGTGTACAGTTACAAGGAGACTGTGTTGAAAAACGCCGAGTAATATTTGGAAGGGTTACAGAGATGAGAGCATCGCTAGGAGAAGTGTGTGGAGTTACAAGGAGACTATGTTGAAAAACGCCGAGTACTATTTGGACGGTTTACAGAGATGAGAGCATCGCTGGGAGAAGTGTGTGGAGTTACAAGGAGACTATGTTGAAAAACGTCGAGTACTATATGGACGGGTTACAGAGATGAGAACATCGCTGGGAGAAGTGTGTAGAGTTACAGGGAGACTATGGTGAAAAACGCCGAGTACTATAAGGACGGGTTACAGAGATGAGAACATCGCAGCGAGAAGTGTGTAGAGTTACAAGGAGACTATGTTGAAAAACGCCGAGTACTATTTGGACGGGTTACAGAGATGAGAACATCGCTGGGAGAAGTGTGTAGAGTTACAAGGAGACTATGTTGAAAAACGCCGAGTACTATATGGACGGGTTACAGAGATGGGAACATCGCTGGGAGAACTGTGTAGAGTTACAAGAAAACTATGTTGGAAAACGCCGATTGCTATTTGGACGGGTTACAGAGATGTGAGCATCGCTGGGAGAAGTGTGTAGAGTTACAAGGAGACTATGTTGAAAAACGCCGAGTACTATATGGACGGGTTACAGAGATGGGAACATCGCTGGGAGAAGTGTGTAGAGTTACAAGAAGACTATGTTGGAAAACGCCGAGTACTATTTGGACGGGTTACAGAGATGAGAACATCGCTAGGAGAAGTGTGTAGAGTTCCAAGGTGACCATGTTGAAAAACGCCGAGTACTATTTGGACGGGTTATAGAGATGGGAACATCGCTGGGAGAAGTGTGTAGCGTTACCAGAAGACTATGCTGGAAAACGCCGAGTACTATTTGGACGGGTTACAGAGATGGGAACATCGCTGGGAGAAGTGTGTACAGTTACAAGGAGACTATGTTGGAAAACGCCGAGTACTATTTGGAAGGGTTACAGAGATGAGAGCATCACTGGGAGAAGTGTGTAGAGTTACAAGAAGCCTATGTTAAAAAACGCCGAGTACTATTTGGACGGGTTACAGAGATGAGAGCATCGCTGGGAGAAGTGTGTAGAGTTACAAGGAGACTATGTTGAAAAACGTCGAGTACTATTTGGACGGGGTACAGAGATGGGAACATCGCTGGGAGAAGTGTGTAGAGTTACAAGGAGACTATGCTGAAAAACGCCGAGTACTATTTGGACGGGTTACAGAGATGAGAGCATCGCTGGGAGAAGTGTGTAGATTTACAAGAAGCCTATGTTGAAAAACGCCGAGTACTATTTGGACGGGTTACAGAGATGAGAGCATCGCTGGGAGAAGTGTGTAGAGCTACAAGAAGACTATGTTGGAAAACGCCGAGTACTATTTGGACGGGTTACAGAGATAGGATCATCGCTGGAAGTGTGTAGAGTTACAAGGAGACTATGTTGAAAAACGCCGAGTACTATTTGGACGGGTTACAGAGATGAGAGCATCGCTGGGAGAAGTGTGTAGAGTTACAAGGAGACTATGTTGAAAAACGCCGAGTACTATTTGGACGGGTTCCAGAGATAGGATCATCGCTGGAAGTGTGTAGAGTTACAGGGAGACTATGTTGAATAACGCCGAGTACTATTTGGACGGGTTACAGAGATGAGAACATCGCTGGGAGAAGTGTGTGGAGTTACAAGGAGACTATGTTGAAAAACGCCGAGTACTATTTGTATGGGTTACAGAGATGGGAGCATCGCTGAGAGAAGTGTGTAGAGTTACAAGGGGACTATATTGAAAAACGCCGAGTACTATTTGGACGGGTTATAGAGATGGGAGCATCGCTTGGAGAAGTGTGTGAGGTTACAGTGGGACTATGTTGAAAAACGCCGAGTACTATTTGGACGGGTTACAGAGATGGGAGCATCGCTGGGAGAAGTGTTTGGAGTTACAAGGGGACTTACAACGTCTAGTACTATTTGGACGGGTTACAGAGATGGGAGCATCGCTGGGAGAAGTGTGTGGAGTTACAAGGGGACTATGTTGAAAAACGCCGAGTACTATTTGGACGGGTTACAGAGATGGGAGCATCGCTGGGAAAAGTGTGTACAGTTACAAGGAGACTATGTTGAAAAACGCCGAGTATTATTTGGACGGGTTACAGAGATGAGAGTATCGCTGGGAGAAGTGTGCGGAGTTACAAGGAGACTATGTTGAAAAACGCCGAGTACTATATGGACGGGTTACAGAGATGAGAACATCGCTGGGAGAAGTGTGTAGAGTTACAAGGAGACTATGTTGAAAAACGTCGAGTACTATTTGGACAGGTTACAGAGATGAGAACATCGCTGGGAGAAGTGTGTGGAGTTACAAGGAGACTATGTTGAAAAACGCCGAGTACTATATGGACGGGTTACAGAGATGAGAACATCGTTGGGAGAAGTGTGTAGAGTTACAAGGAGACTATGTTGAAAAACGCCGAGTACTATTTGGACAGGCTATAGAGATGAGAACATCGCTGGGAGAAGTGTGTAGAGTTACAAGAAGACTATGTTGGAAAACGCCGAGTACTATTTGGACGGGTTACAGAGATCGGAACATCGCTGGGAGAAGTGTGTACAGTTACAAGGAGACTATGTTGAAAAACGCCGAGTACTATTTGGACGGGTTACAGAGATGAGAGCATCGCTGGGAGAAGTGTGTAGAGTTACAAGAAGCCTATGTTGAAAAACGCCGAGTACTATTTGGACGGGTTACAGAGATGGGAACATCGCTGGGAGAAGTGTGTAGAGTTACAAGGAGACTATGTTGGAAAACGCCGAGTACTATTTGGACGGGTTACAGAGATGAGAGCATCGCTGGGAGAAGTGTGTAGAGTTACAAGGAGACTATGTTGAAAAACGCCGAGTACTATTTGGACGGGTTACAGAGTTGAGAACATCGCTGGGAAAAGTGTGTAGAGTTACAAGAAGACTATGTTGGAAAACGCCGAGTACTATTTGGACGGGTTACATAGATGAGAGCATCGCTGGGAGAAGTGTGTAGAGTTACAGGAAGCCTATGTTGGAAAACGTCGAGTACTATTTGGACGGGTTACATAGATGAGAGCATCGCTGGGAGAAGTGTGTAGAGTTACAAGGAGACTATGTTGAAAAACGTCGAGTACTATTTGGACGGGTTACAGAAATGGGAACATCGCTGGGAGAAGTGTGTAGAGTTACAAGGAGACTATGTTGAAAAACGCCGAGTACTATTTGGACGGGTTACAGAGATGAGAGCATCGCTGGGAGAAGTGTGTAGAGTTACAAGGAGACTATGTTGAAAAACGCCGAGTACTATTTGGACGGGTTACAGAGATGAGAACATCGCTGGGAAAAGTGTGTAGAGTTACAAGAAGACTATGTTGGAAAACGCTGAGTACTATTTGGACGGGTTACATAGATGAGAGCATCGCTGGGAGAAGTGTGTAGAGTTACAGGAAGCCTATGTTGAAATACGCCGAGTACTATTTGGACGGGTTTCAGAGATGGGAACATCGCTGGGAGAAGTGTGTAGCGTTACAAGGAAACTATGTTGGAAAACGTCGAGTACTATTTGGACGGGTTACAGAGATGGGAACATCGCTGGGAGAAGTGTGTAGAGTTACAAGAAGACTATGTTGGAAAACGCCGAGTACTATTTAGACGGGTTACAGAGATGAGAGCATCGCTGGGAGAAGTGTGTAGAGTTACAAGAAGACTATGTTGGAAAACGCCGAGTACTATTTGGACGGGTTACAGAGATGAGAACATCGCTGGGAGAAGTGTGTAGAGTTACAAGGAGACTAGGTTGAAAAACGCCGAGTACTATATGGACGGGTTACAGAGATGGGAACATTGCTGGGAGAAGTGTGTAGAGTTACAAGGAGACTATGTTGAAAAACGCCGAGTACTATTTGGACGGGTTACAGAGATGAGGAGATCGCTGGGAGAAGTGTGTGGAGATACAAGGAGACTATGTTGAAAAACGCTGAGTACTATTTGTATGGGTTACAGAGATGGGAGCATCGCTGTGAGAAGTATGTAAAGTTACAAGGGGACTGTGTTGAAAAACGCCGAATACTATTTGGATGGGTTATAGAGATGGGAGCATCGCTTGGAGAAGTGTGTGGAGTTACAGTGGGACTATGTTGAAAAACGCCGAGTACTATTTGGACGGGTTACAGAGATGGGAGCATCGCTGGGAGAAGTGTTTGGAGTTACAAGGGGACTTACAACGCCTAGTACTATTTGGACGGGTTACAGAGATGGGAGCATCGCTGTGAGAAGTGTGTGGATTTACAAGGGGACTATTTTGAAAAACGCCTAGTACTATTTGGACGGGTTACAGAGATGGGAGCATCGCTGTGAGAAGTGTGTGGATTTACAAGGGGACTATTTTGAAAAACGTCGAGTACTATTTGGACGGGTTGCAGAGATGGGAACATCGCTGAGAGAAGTGCGTGGAGTTACAAGGAGACTATGTTGAAAAACGCCGAGTACTATTTGGACGGGTTACAGAGACGGGAGGATCGTTGGGAGAAGTGTGTAGAGTTACAAGGAGACTATGTTGAAAAACGCCGATTACTATTTGGACGGGTTACAGAGATGGGAGCATCGCTGGGAGAAGTGTGTAGAGTTACAAGGAGACTATGTTGAAAAACGCCGAGTACTATTCGGACGGGTTACAGAGATGAGAGCATTGCTGTGAGAAATGTGTAGACTTACAAGGAGACTATGTTGAAAAACGCCGAGTACTATTTGGACGGGTTACAGAGATGAGAACATCGCTGGGAGAAGTGTGTAGTGTTACAAGGAGACTATGCTGAAAAACGCCGTGTACTATTTGGACGGGTTACAGAGATGAGGACATCGCTGGGAGAAGTGTATAGAGTTACAAGGAGACTATGTTGAAAAACGCCGAGTACTATTTGGACGGGTTACAGAGATGAGAACATCGCTGAGAGAAGTGTGTAGAGTTACAAGGAGACTATGTTGGAAAACGCTGAGTACTATTTGGTCGGGTTACAGAGATGGGAGCATCGTTGTGAGAAGTGTGTAGAGTTACAAGGAGACTATGTTGAAAAACGTCGAGTACTATTTGGACGGGTTACAGAGATGGGAGCATCGTTGGGAGAAGTGTGTAGAGATACAAGGAGACTATGTTGAAAAACGCCGAGTACTATTTGGACGGGTTACAGAAATGGGAACATCGCTGGGAGAAGTGTGTACATTTACAAGGAGACTATGTTGAAAAACGACGAGTACTATTTGGACGGGTTACAGAGATGAGAACATCGCTGGGAGAAGTGTGTAGAGTTACAACGAGACTATGTTGAAAAACGCCGAATACTATTTGGACGGGTTACAGAGATGAGAGATTTGCTGGGAGAAGTGTGCAGAGTTACAAGGAGACTATGTTGAAAATCGCCGAGTACTATTTGGACGGGTTACAGAGATGGGAGCATCGCTGGGAAAAGTGTGTAGTGTTACAAGGAGACTATGTTGATAAACGCTGAGTACTATTTGGACGGGCTACAGAGATGGGAGCATCGCTGGGAGAAGTGTGTAGTGTTACAAGGAGACTATGTTGATAAACGCTGAGTACTATTTGGACGGGCTACTGAGATGGGAGCATCGCTGGGAGAAGTGTGTAGTGTTACAAGGAGACTATGTTGATAAACGCCGAGTACTATTTGGACGGGTTACAGAGATGAGAGCATCACTGGGAGAAGTGTGTAGAGTTACAAGGCGACTATGTTGAAAAACGCCGAATACTATTTGGACGGGTTACAGAGATGAGAACATCGCTGGGAGAAGTGTGTAGAGTTACAAGGAGACTATGTTGGAAAACGCCGAGTACTATTTGGACGGGTTACAGAGATGAGGACATCGCTGGGAGAAGTGTGTAGAGTTACAAGGAGACTATGTTGAAAAAAAAGTTCTGAAAAATGTCATATCTCTATTAGGTCGGAAACTTTTCGGATCACCCTCGTACATTATTGATCAAAACAGTGTTGACGTTCTGGTATACTCTTCATATAACGATTAGTTTGGTTGTTCAGTCTTACTATCAAGATGGTTTGGAAGATGCAGTTGCTGGTAGATAACTAGGAATATAAATTGGGCAATTAGATAGGGTATCCAACGGAAGTGTATTGCTAGAGACACGGCAAGACATGTTCCACTACTGAAATGGCAATGAACCCAACAACCCTCCAGTGTGCGACATCTCATAGACTGAGAACAACAACCCGAGACCTCACGTCAAGTCATGTTCCTCCATTTAGGTAGCAGATGTCGAAATAAAACATTTCAAACATGGGTACATTTGGTTTGGATTTTAATCAAAATACTCAGTTTTTACTGTAATTTATAAAACAAGTGTATAATGTTGATTCTTATGGTAGGAGTGAATGTCGCACACTAACTCATGCAACATATTGTAAAGTAACAAAGGATATCCACATGTTGGATACATTTTATGCAGGAAGGGTTATTTATTTGTTGTTTTATTTATGGTTTTTAAGACCAACTTGTATGGTATAACAGTTAAAAGCCATTCAGAGAAACGAGGACTTATTCGAACTCGGAACCTCTTGAACGTGAGGCAGACGCGCTACCATCTACGTTACGGAACATGCAAGTTGTACATTTTATTTACTAAGAAATTGTCTGAAACAACATATTTTTATCAAAGCGGTTGTAGACCTGTATGGAGAAAATAAAAAATTGTGTTTTTTTGGGAATTTTGGTTTGGGAAGTTTTGTTGAAAATGTTCGCTTCGGATGTTTAGAAGAAGCTGATATGTAAACACCCTCATTGTGTGACAATCTTTAAGCAATTAAATGTTTTGTCTAGGAAAATTAATAAATGACCATTTATGAGAATCAATCTGTGAGTCTTATGCTGTATAATGATGTTTGTTGTACTTATGTTATCTCGTTCCTTGATTATACATTAACACATAAATGCCCACTTTATAAACAGTGCTTCTTATGGTTCAGTTCACATTTATGTTGCTTATTAAGTTTGTAAAGAAGTGTCCTTTGAGATGAATTGGTTTAAAATATATTAATGTATCCATTTCTCAATTTGGGCTTTTCGAAAAATATATGCTTCTATTTTTAAGTGAACCAGATGTAATGCATTTGGCTTAACAACTGCTTGACAAGTTTTTGGGAAACTATTTCTCAAGTTCCACTCTGATAATTTAGACTTTCAATGTGGAGCATTTTAACATTGGAAAATGTATAATCGGGAAAACAGAACCAAAGTATACCGATAAACCTGACCAGAAATTTTGCTTGTATATCTTTATTACATATGTATAATTTTATACCGTACGAGGAAGGTTCAATAAACAGCAATATTTCAAAACAGATGGTGTTGCTAGGGCAAGTTGGTATTACAAATTTGTTTCTTATTCATATGTAGGTTGGTTTGCACTTGGCAGCCAGTTCCTACAGTCGTTCAACGTGTTTGGACTAACATGGGCAAATCATTATCGTTCAGTGATTCCATCTTATGTTCATGGGAAAACCTGAGAGAAGATAAAAGCACCATCTTTGTCAGCAATGAGATATAAAGCGGCCAGATGTAGATTATTGAAAAAGTGACTTTCGCTGATCGTAGAACGAAAGTTCGGGAAATATCAGAGGCCAAAGGCAGTTCATACTTTACAGGATACATTGGAGATGAAGATGGATACCGCATTTGCTCACAATGGACAACAGCGGGTACGGCTTAAAATTTCGAAACTCTGTTTGGAGCTATTTAAAGAAATTTGGAAGGACAATAACATCTGAAGCTTTCCTGGCGACGAATATGTTCAAAATCTTCTTGGGAAACAAGTCAGGTGAAAAGACGATTAGAAATCAACGTTTTGGGAGCGTACATATCTTGCATTTTACGAAATGTTGTAACCACAAAATATAATATAAATATCAACTAAGACAAAACACTACCAACACTCGCATCACTGAACAAAAGACTGTTTTCAGTAAATTAAATGCCAGGTCAGGAGATGACGTGAGTAGAGAACATTAACTGGATCAAAGAAACGTAACTACTTAACCTAATGATCAAGCTGTATAGATCTGTGCTTCTTAAGCCGACAGATTTTCATTTTAAGGTCTGTTTCCAAGATGAGCTGAACTGAAATCCAGCATCACGATTAAGCGTGCTCCTCCAGGAGGAAATGGCCAAAGCCTCCTTAATTCTCCGCTCCTAGTAACTGTTGCATTTTGCCCGATAGTTGGCTCTATGGTCGTTATCAAAACCAGTCCAGACTTCTCAGGTTGCATTAAACAAATGCTCCATGTTCCAATAACGACCATAGAGCCAACTTGTGGGAGACGACCATCTTGGCAAAATGCAACAGTTACTGGGAGCGGAGAATTAAGGAGGTTTTGGCCATTTCCTCCTAGAGGAGCACGCTTAATCGTGATGCTGGATTTCAGTTCAGCTCCTCTTGGAAACCGACCTTAAAAATGAAAATCTGTCGACTTAAGAAGCACAGATCTATACAGCTTGATCATCAGGTTAAGTAGTTACGTTTCTTTGATCCAATTAATGTTCTCTACTCACGTCATCTCCTGACCTGGCATTTAATTTACTGAAAACAGTCTTTTGTTCAGCGATGCGAGTGTTGGTAGTGTTTTGTCTTTGTTTATACTTTGTTATATCCGGTGATACATTTGTGGTTATACCATTTTATAAATATCCTGATGATGGGAGAGATGTAAGCTATAATCGTCTTTTCACCTTGCTTGTTTCCCGAGAAGATCTTGAACAAATTGGAAGGACGTTTTCGGTCGAGTTGCCACTACAATGGTGAATCTGCCACAGAGAAGAGAAAGGTAGGAAACGTGTTATGCTTATTGACTTGTAGGAAAAGAGTTAATGGCCCGATTAGTAAGAAGTTAAAAGAAACACCATCATATTTGCTGTTTGAGAACGCACCGTCACATACTCTAGTGATGCCGCTGCCACTATCAAACTCCCACATTCGACTCGTTCCCAATTATGAACAAATGACTCGCGGGAACAAATTTACATCAAAGGCAGAGGCCATCGCCGAGACAGAGCTTCACCATTCGTATTTTTGGAGCAGTTAAAAATGGCAGGAACTTTGTGAAAATATTATATGCCTAAACGAGACTGTGTTGTGAAATAAATAATTTTTGTGTGAAAAATTAGCATTATTGAACCACGTTACGTTACGCCAGAGGTTCTACTCCCATGTCGTCGTAATGGTATGTGCAGCAAAATGTTGGGGAGAAAAGAGCACGATCTGTGTCGTGCTAATAGCGAGACACTAACAAGCTGGCCGGTGTTTGTTTTAGACACAATGGCGCCCTCCTCCACTTGAGAGAGTGCGACGTCATCTCTACAAGAGATGCTCAACACTTACAAATGGCTGATGCATACCTTAAAGAAATGTCATTTTTGCTACATACACAATATTAGACCAGATATGTACGTAGTTGTCAACAGCTAAACTTGGTAACTTCAGAAAAGTACAAAACTCTTTACGTGGAAATTTTGGTTTGCATTAAAATGTCATGTTTTCAAGATATTTATAAAAACAAATGAAATGTAATTTTGAATTTTCTGGAATTAGTCTGTCCAGTCTTGCATAACAGGTAATAGGCAAACAATATATATATCTCAGAACACACAACTTATCTCAAATGTATTTTATCTGCTGTTGTTTAAATGTTCAAATATTTATATCTTTCTCGAGGTAAAAGTCACTTTTTGTGGCCATGTAAAGAGCGCAAGATAAGTTAACGAATGCTAACGAAGCAATTGGCAACAAGTTAAACTTTATATATATATATATATATATATATATATATATATATATATATATATATATATATATATATATATGTGTGTGTGTGTGTGTGTGTGTGTGTGTGTGTGTGTGTATGTGTGTAACTTTGTGGGTTCGTAGAATTAAAAGGCCGACTTGCAGAAATTAAAAATCTCCTATATTTTCGTAGAAATACTCTTATAGATTACAGCAGCATTACGTTACGTACACCATCAGTCTACCAAGGTCGATGACAATAACAGTGACATAAGATTACATCATTAGCTCTCGTTACAATAACACTTCCAGCTGTCTCGTGTCACAACAACTGCTTCACAACTGACTCACCACTAGCCATGGCTTCTTTTTATACACCTAATCGATCATTCTAGTTTGTTCTCGACTACTCTAAAATGTCACCAGATAAATCACGAATGTTCTAGAATGTAACTATGTAGGTGCCGGCAAGTGTTTCATCTCTGTGATAAACTATCCATCTCTTGTTTATCGGCGCTATCGTTAATTGTTTATGCAAGCTCCTTATTACCACATTGCTCGCCTATCAGTTCCTTTTGTGTGCGCAAGCCGCCTTATCGCGATCGGGTTGCGACAATATGCTATGGGAGGAAGAATATGTTCAGAGCATAATATGATCAGCATTCCTTCAAAGAAAACCAGTAGACTTCCTCTGAAAAATAATGTTAGTTTTATGTATACAAAAACTGGCCTCTGCTGCTGCTAATGTACACAAGACATTAGAGGTAAATTGTCTTGTGAATCAACAATTTCAAAGTCATCACCTGTCATCGATGGCATCCTGTCATTTTTTATTTTTATTTATAAAGAAAAATATATATATCTATATATAGATATATATAGATATATTTATTTTTTTCTTATTTAACCGATTGTTCATTATTTCCGTTTATTTTCTTATTCTTTTTCCTAGTTTTACATATATTCACTATACACATAAACACCCATGCCCAAGGCGGGACTCGAACCCGTGACCCTCTACGCGGCGGAATACTAGAGACATAGGCTTTAGCGACCATGGCTACGAGGGCCGGCGTCATCGTACACAAGAAATGACACAAAACAGGAGAAATGAAAGCGAGCGCCCTTTCTCCTGCCGGCCGTCATGCGGAGGTCGCTTAGGGCAGTCAACACTTCATCCGCAACCGCTGAGGACCTAAAGCTACCTCCTTTTATTCCACCTACCTAAATCGAACCTGCCAACCTGTAAACCCCACATTCCGTCATTACGTGGTTGATAGCCACGGGCTGTCTCTCAGACTGCCAACTCCTCTGATCAACACTTCACACGCTACGCGTACTTCTCAGTGGAGACTACAACCGCCGCAGTTCTGGACGAAATGTGTGTAAATTCAGCAGACCACGGCACAAGAGTCCGACTTGCAGTTATATAAAGATATCACACGGTTAGGTCCACACTACCTCAGAGCTACCAGGAAATAGAGATATTTGCTATTTGACCGGAGTACCTCTGGTTTCGCTGAAGCGAGCGAGATAGCTTTGCGCTTGCGTGTAAGGTCTCGATAGTTGACTCTTGGGCAAGTTCAAATAGGAGAATTTCTCTTCTTCGCGAATTTTCCTATTCTTCGTTTAGTGTCATTTTCCTTTTCCCTTCATGTTTAGAGCTGTGCAATCAGGATGATGACACTCAGCTATATGGGAGCCTTCTCTGAGGCGCATCATGTGGGTAAAGGGAAGCACCCCGTGAGTGTCATGCTTCCAAACTGATGATAAGATTGCAGCTGCTCAGTTCGGGGCAGTATTGCCGCCCTTCCCCTTCATTAGACTAAACTAATAAAGAATTAACAAATAAAAACGTTTTTATATTTTCATAAATAAAATAGTTACAGTAAATCATACGTTGTCTACATTTCATTTAACGCTTAGCATTAGAAACAAAACTAAGGAGAGTACTTGTATGATCAGACAAATTTTTCTGTGGCGCCCCGAAAATAAATTGTTATATTTTTTGCATGCAAAGTGATTACGTTCTGTGAGAAGCTTTTATTTATGTTTATATTTCTGTAGCTCTCTTCTTCTTCAACTCTCAATAATCTCACTTGAAATGTTGGTAAAGAAATACTGCAACTGTTTATTAAATGTGCGAGGGTAAGCACATACTTTGTGTGTATAGTTGGTGGTATTGCATTCCACTCAAAAAGGCGATAGCGATATTTTACTAGAAATACATGTGTGTGTGTGTGTGTGTGTGTGTGTGTGTGTGTGTGTGTGTGTGTGTGTGTGTGTGTGTGTGTGTGTGTGTGTGTGTGTGTGTACTTGGTACTTAACGTACAGCAACTTCCAAAGCTGCGATATGGGCAAAGTCAAAAAGAACGGTCCAGCGTGTTTTTAGATGGAAAATGTTTTACATTTTTTATTTTCTCAAACGTGGGTCTAACGGTAAAACATTTACATGGCACATAATACGTCTATCTTGGGTTCTCTGAGAATGGCCTTCTTTCAGAGGGGATTTAGTGCAATTCTGTATAACTGGAAAACTCATGAACTTAGTACACATATATGGAAATGTCTTTAAGATACAAATTATTTCCCAGTGTTATCAACCATTTCGGATATATACGTTCTAATTCGTTTGATTATGTCAATTCTGTGACTTTTGAAGTGCTGTCGCTATTCATTTGTTTCTGTGGATGCCATGGAAAGAGCGAAATCTAATATTTTTAATAGTCGTTTGATCTGTCGCAGTTCTGTGTTGGGACTCAGACCATTTAAGTTTGCTCTTAGGCCTCTTGATCAGAATTAAGATTCATTTACGTACCATAAACTAACGGCTTTTCTTCCCTTCCGAAGGAATCTATGCTAAGTTCCATTCACTTATCCGGGTTTGAACCTGCGACTTGAACCAGAGGCTAGCATGTTAACTGTAAAGTAGGAGGAAACAATGCCGAGTAGCTTTTGCACATCTGACCATCGATTCTATTTCTTTTATGCCACTTCTAGCAAATAAAAGTATTTCTGCAAAACTTTATTGCGGAAATAGACAAATATGTGTTATTTAGTATAACTGGTACAGAAGTGGCGATAACGCCTGTAACTGGCAACACGCATGACATGGCAGCTCAAGAAGTTGCTCTCCCATCACGGCGGTAACCAGTCTTGTAGCATTAGTTAGACGATACTGTCCTGCGCCGTGGCTTCCCTGTCACGGAATGCATCCCACCCCTGGCGAGGGGGTGCCCATTGAGGATCTACGCTAGCTAGCGAACCCTGCTCTAGAAAGCTGGGGGTGCCGAGATACTGACCACATATCCCAGTATCGGTTGTGTATGTTGGCGAGAGGCCGGCAGGCCCAGTTTGGACTTTTACGCCATGGGTTAACATTTATTCTAGTAAATGGAGACTTTATTGACTGAAGTTTCATGAACGTGAACTGTTCAAAAAATAAGTCATTCTCTATTTCGTATCTTTAATCTACAAATGAGGACTTTATACCTATTAGAACCAACAATTATAAACTGTATAAGAATACAGAATAAGAAGTATTAACACCAATTTCTTAAGATAAGGGAAGCCTTTGTAACAAATATTTATATTTGTGTAATGTATAAGATTACCTCTATCATATTTTCAACTTCTCATGTAGAAATGCACTTTTAGACCTCACGAATTAAAATATTGCACAATTATGCACTACAAGTTGACATTAACTCGGTGTAGTGCTCATTTGGAATATAATTATGCATGATGGACATTTTGAAAGGTATCTCCAACACCTTGGTCAATCAGGACTAAAATTTTGCACAAAACTTCAAAATATTTTCAAATTTTATGCACAAATATTATTTGGCCATGGTGCAGAAATATTTGGGTATTTACGTTCCATCTACACCCTTACTTATAGAATGTGTTTATACAGTGTTTGGGGTGAATATCTTAACCGAGCTCAAAAAGCAGTGTTCCTGCATTTATCCCAAAACTAAGGTATATTCATGAAAGCGAATTCGGTGAATCTTCCAGTTCAAGGGTGGAAGATGTTTTAAAATTTTGATTTCGTAGAAGGAGGAACTTGCATCTCGCGTTTCCATCAGAAAATTTTTCTGTTAAGTTTTGATTTTGGCTTCAATCTTCAACCCACGGTAAAACTTCGACACTTAGCGAAACTTACATGCTGCAGTAAAGTGCAGTTTGGTCTATATCATACAAAATTATAGTTTAGTATAACTTGCAAAATGTTTATTTTATCCTTTTCTACACAAACTTATATTACTTGCTCAGTTCCTGTCGACCCCCTCAGTTCCTCTTCGTTCTCATGTTTCATGATCTTGCTGTCGTAGTTCACCCCAGGTCCAATTGTCATAGGCTTCCAATACTGCTTGGACAATGTACTGTCGTATTTGCGGACATTTCTAACATGCTTTGTTTACCTCTTCAACAAACTGCTCTGTTCATATTTTCAAAAAAAGTACAAATTGGAACTATTGGACCAATTTTGGTATATCTTGACTTTCAGAAACCAGCCCCTCCATGTAACGCCGGCTTAGACGCTGGTAGATTGTGTTACGCAAGAAGGTATTTTCTGTGCTGTTTACGCATGTTAAAGTGCAGCAGCATTCCGCTACATGCTGGAATCGACCGTTACGCAAGGGTGCGTGAAGAATGCGTCGACTCTGTGACGTCAGAGCTTTGTGCCAGACCGCCAGGCACCTCTGTATCGATCTGCCTGTGCAAGGGAGCACGGTTTTAAATGCCTTCACAATATTAACATGGATGAAATAGGTAGCAATAATATACCTGTCCCTACTTGACCTACAGACCCACAATGCCATGCAACGCCCGGGTACTGCATTGCGTCCTTCGATATCCAACTACCGTATTTGTGTGAACAGCACAACTCAAAATACCCTTAAAATTCTCCTTAAAATACTATTTGTTTATATATTTTACTGTCAAGTAATGTGTATGTCTTGAATTTTCTCTGAAATCTTCCTTCTCAAGCAAAGTTGTATACACTTTAATAACTATAAATAAAACAAAGGATTATTAGGGCACAGAGATACCTCACACCACCAACCGAAGTAGATCGTTTATGTTTAGCAACCCCAGGATACATGGCTATGGTGAAGGAACTACAGCTGTCTCTGGCAGTTACCAAGATCATATCAGCCCTGCGGTCTTGAGGAAATTCTTTTGAATGACATGAGGCTGTCACTTTTAACTACACTTCTAGGCCTTGGCACACTGCGGTTATTTAGGCGACGTTTATCTCTTGCTTGCATGGCGTTTAGCGCCCGATGCACCGTTTGACAACTTCCCTACTAGTACGTAAACAATACAAGCTAGCAACAGTCAAGCAACAAATATAATCAGTTGTGACAAACTTCTTTATATTTTAAGAAAATTGATGAACTTTCCACAGAATTGCAGAGACTAGTTTCGCATCTTTCGCTGTCATCGTTACGGTCGCTAGATGTCATAACATTTTTGTACGTATTACCAAACTCTCAAAATGAAACAAACCTAAAGACATATTGGGGGTATTTCTAAATTCACTACGCGATTTCTGTTTTTTAAAGTAAGTGTTTTCTCCCAAACCATTAAATCTATCGGACCATTTCATCCTTTAATAATTTAACTTTTGGATTTATTTCATCGTTAATTGACCAAAAATGATCTCCCACGATAGATTTAACAGTTGTTTATACGTAGTATTTCGAAAATATCCTTTCGTTTCTAAATTAAGTTTGGTCCTCACAATATAAACCTTGTCCCAATATAAACAATTAAATTGATAAATTTCAAATTTGTTATTATCCGGAATTTTATTTTTTTTAGACAAGTGTAGCAAATTTTAAATGTTGTGCTTATTTTTAGGAACTGAAGTCATACAAATTCTTTTAAAAATTTTAGAAAAACTTAACCCAAACATGGTAAGATTTTTGTAAAATTTAAGCCTCTTATTTTTGTAAGAGTAGAAACATTTACATTTTGTTGATACTTAAATTTTTTGAGTCTTCTTATGTATAAAATCTTTATTAAAACAATTAATTAATTTTGTATTAATAATGTGTTTATATTCTCTAAATTTCTCTTTATTTGCTGTTTAATTATTCCTTTTATACCACATGTACATGTGATAGTTCATTAGACAACTTCTGTACCGTACTTGTATGGAGTATATCGTGTGTCCTTTAATTTTTGGTGTTAACTCCTACACGTTGGGTTGCTGCTTCTTCATACATTCATATTTCCAGACTCTGGGTAAGATGTGGAATCATCTTGGTTGTAGAAAAATCCCCACCCCCAACTAGGAATAGAACCCGGAACCCCTCGCACGGTAGACTGGTACTCTACCGTCTGAGCTACGAGGCTGTTTAGAATTTGTGTGTGTTTCGGGCTTGGAGTTGTTGACAATGTGGCTCCCTGGTGGGGAATTAGCGCATTGAATGAGTTGCTCAGTGTATGATGGACTGTTGGTAACTTTTCTACTTTGCTTGCAATAAGAATATTACATCAGACTGATAGGCTCTTCTTTTTGTATCTGCCTGGTGACATGCTCGCAATAGTTGCACGTGTGACTCTTGCGCTGTCGAAATTAATATGAGTACAATTTTTTTCAAACATTGATAGGCAGGCTGAGAGACGGGTGGCTTGTTTTAGAGATGACTTTGTGTAACGTATTCTAAGTACATTGCCTTAGTTTCACTGCTGGGTACAGTGCTTCTGGCCGTTCCTGGCACTCGTCTTTCTCCGCTTTAGTACATGTTCGGCCGTTGTTAGTGCGGGTTCCTGTTGTGTTACTTTGTAATCAAGTTCTGTTATAATGCCAAGAAGGTATATTCTTTACAACGCCGCATATTCATGCATGATTCTTGTGTGCCACAATTCTTGGTTTGGAAATTAAAACCATATAAGATAATCGTATTTCAGGAACTGCATCCACGTGATACTGTGAGTACAGTAAATTTCTGTAATTGTGTGGCGGGTAAAGCTAATGATGGCTCTATGGATCCAAAGTTATTTTTTTTTACAGATAAAGTATGGTTTTCGTAACATGACCATATATCGTCACAAAAACATATAGTAGAATACAGAAAAACCCGATATTGCACGACACAAAATTGCTGTTTGGTATAGTGTGAATGCGTACCGAATTATAGGGCCTAGAGTAGTCAAACCATTCCTGGGATATTTGTGTGACATTGACTGCACATACGGCTGATCTATCGTTGCAGCTCATTAAAGACATTTTTGAAGGCAAAGTCATCAGTAAAGGACTATGCCGCAATCCCCAGACCTTATGGTATGTGATTTTTATTTATGGGGGAACTTAACATAAAAAGTGTACCGAAACAACCCGCATACATTGGAAGAACTGAAAGACAATATCAGAAGAGAAATTATTGCAATTTGAGAAGATGGCGTGTCAATAGAAATGTTCTTCTAAGGTGTGGAACATGGGTGGCAGCATAAGGACATCATCTCCAACATCTTCTGTGACAGTTATGTGATTCTTGTAATTATAATTTACACGATACACCCGAACGCTAGTCTTTCAATATTCAACGCGGCAGCACTAACCGCCCGCTGGCAGGCCGGCCATCATTGAAAAATAAGACACTCTATGAGCTGTCTTATCGACTCTACAAGGTTCTTTTTTTTTTTTTTCAAAAAATAATGCGCATTGCGTAATAATACGATATAGTTGTAATGCGTGAGGTTTGCGAAAAGGAGACTTTCCAGCGACGAGAAAACTTCTAACAAAGGGATGGAAGTGTCGCTCTAGATTCACAGTTCTAGTGCGGAACATGAACTATACAAAAACTAGTAAGTTTGCTGATATTTGAACATTATAATTATGCACGGCTGCACCTCGTTGGGAAGCTATTTGTAGCGCTTGTTTCCCGATGATCTCCGCAAGCGATTTGTTATCGCAGCAAAAGTTCGCATGACATCTTATCTTGCCAGTGATATCGGATAGTTTAAGTATGGAAACTTTATGTGTAGGGAATCAAAAAGTCTGAAAAACCTTTTAATTCAATGTGATTTGTATTTTAAATCAGTATAATTACACTACTTAAAACAGTACTTTTTTTTACCGTTGATGAATCATTAAAAGAGTTCAACTTCTCAGACTTTTGCAAACATCTAGCACTTCCACACACGTCTCTCATGTTGAGATCACGGTGCAAAGGCACTATTATTTCTTGTCCAACTATCCTCTCGTTTCTATAACTGCCAAATAAACTTCTTTTTACTGGTCCACGTTTTGCAACTACCAATAATAAAACATTACATCATCTTGTATACATACTGCATCATCTCATGACCAGCCCGCCTCGGTAGCGTAGTGGCAGCGTGTCTGTCTCACGTTCAAGAGGTCCCGAGTTCGAACCTCGGTCAGGGTGAGTTACCTGGATAAGGTTTTCCGAGGTTTTCCCTTATCCTAAAAGACGAATGTCGGGTAAGGAAGTTTCACCTGAAATACATCGTCCTTGATTGGTGTCTGTATACTGCAGAACTAAAATCTGAAAGTGACTTAATTGTTAAACTTTGTATAAAAATCGGACATTTTGGAATTTTTTTTTTTTATTTTCTGAGAAAGGACTGTATATTTTTGTTATAAAAGTTCAATACGTTTAATATATTTTCGTAACAAATAAAATGTAAATATTTTCAACTTTCTGCAAATGTACACTAAAGACCTTTTTATAAGGAAAGAGTTGTACACAATTTTGTTTCAAGTGGTAAACTATAAGACACCGACAATAGGAGTTAACTAAGGAAAAAATGTAGATCTGTTAAATACACACAGTTTATTTCAAATGTCATTAGGCATTTCCTTATATTCTGTGTTATGGGTTTGGTATTTAAAATATATAATCTCTAACATGCTAAGGGACATGCTAGGAATATCAAAGCAAGCCTATACGATCCACTTTTTAGACAGTTGACAGTCACTTCAGCTTCATCAATCTCTCACGTAATTAGACGTGTATTGAAATTATTTCACCAAACGTTTATCTTGATGAAAACTACAGATAAGCATCAACTATTTTATAAAAAATGTTTGTAGGAGTTAGAATTTAAAAATGTCTTGTGAATAAAACACATCTCTAAGGCTTCCTTGTTTTAAGATTTCACTCAGTCAGGGCCGAAACTTTACTGTAAATATGAGTTTTGGGGTCCCTTAAATCCAAGAAAGAATTTATAAAAATGGTACGCCCGCGCGTGTGTGTGTGAACAATAGAATTCAAAAACCAAAATATAGTTAAATACCGAACTAGATATTTATGTTCAACTACTTGCAAGAATCCAACACCAACATTTCTAAGAGACGCCCCTCACTCTTCGGTTCTCGTGGTCGACCTACCAGACCCATGGGTTTTTCGGAGGGTTTCCCGGGTCGCTAAGAGAATGCTGGGTAGGGTAATTACATCCCCCGAATATCCTGTCCCTCCATTTTATCTCAATTGTTATTTCACATCATCTCTGATCAGGTTAGAAGGGTCGAGGTTGTCTCGGTGTTGCATGGCAAGATGATATTCTCTGAGGTGAACTACTTCGTTCTCCAGTTGGTCGGTGGTTGATCTCCGCGCCTCTGCTGGGACCATTTCGGGGCCGCCAGCCAGGGACCTTTGGGGCTCGGCTGCTGAGCTCGTTGCCGTCCCCCAGTAGGGGAGCGTGTCCGTTGTCCTGGTCTGTCGTGGCTCTGTCTCCTTCGCCTCGTCCTTCCTCCAGAGAGTATAGGCACAATGGGCCCAGCATGGTAGCCCACGTACCGAATCCTCTTCCAGCAACATTTGTGGTTATTTTGATTTTCTCATAAATGAAACTAACGACTAGAATAAACACAGTTAAGATATTTTCATCACAAGGGAAACGTATGCATATTTTGAGTTTTCTGGGAATGGCCTGTAAAAGAGCCGTTTTGCATAACCATAAAACAAGGGAAAGAAGTTCCCACACAAACATGAAGATCGGGCTAAAGCACACAAATTTTTAATATGCTTAAAGATGATTTCTGTAAATTCTTACATAGAACAACTAACTGTTGCAAGAAATGTTCCTGCAAGCATGGTAGGTAATTACTTGTTCACAGCTTCCTCTTGATCTTCAGATCTCAGTTGCTGTGGGAAAAGGCGAGAACTATATTTTCCGAACATATGTTGGACGTTAAAACGCTGTCGCTTGACGACACGGTCGTTATATAAGGTAACAAAGCGACATCCCGCACGCACGAAATAGGACAAATTGGATTGCGCCTTCAACACCCTAAAAGCCCCAATTTTCCGTCATTTGCAGACGTCTACTTCCGTGTAGATCTCCAACTCTGATATCTGAGTACAGTCCGTGCACATGTTTGCGTCGTCATCTTATTTCGTTCCAACATTCCACCTCAATTTCTCTGCAACCCTTACATGCAATTAATACAACACTACACACTTCCTTATGTTTGTTATGCAGTAGTACTTCCAACTCTTTTTTGATACAAATACTATGCACATATGCCGTCTTAGAGAGTTTTTGTTATATATTACCTCGTTCATTTTAAATAAGCAGGTATCTTTTCCCTTAACTAGCAACACTCCCTTGGTGGTATTAGCTACTCTTTATCTACATATTTCAAGATTTTATCAATATATTTTTTTACGGGAAGCTATTATGAACTTTCCAAAGGCATCTTTATTCTGCAGCTCTTACTTGTAATGTGTAAGAAAGTAAAGTTTAGAAAATCGGCCCGTGTCTCATATTAGGATAGGTTTGTGTTCCGTCGGGGTGTGAGTTGTGGCCGTCATATCAAAGCTCACAACGTAAATGAACTGTATGAAGAAGAATCGGCGAATTGTTAGAAGAATGAACTGCTTGACGCATATCGTGGTGTATTTTATTTATTACTCTTAAATCAAGTACATTCTTGCACTCACACATCTACTACACTTTGCACATGTCACTGCTGGCTAAATCCAATACCAGATAAAATTAAAACGATTTACAGTGCAATAATCGCAGCTGCCATACGATTCTCAACTGTCTTTTCAAAAACAGGTCCACCAGCTCCCTCGAACACAATTCGACCAACTGTCACTGAACAGTTTGATTTAGTTAATTCTGCGTCACGTAAACACTAGAAGTGGACTGAAGTGCAATGAGATTGTGAAGGACTGCTCAGTTTGAGTGGGTATCCCCTAGATACTTGGGTAATTTAATCAAAACAAGGTAACTAAGAATTGAGGCTGTATTTAAATTGCTCAAACATATGGGACACCTTTGGTCCCAGATTCCACTCACAGAATACAAAGACCATCTGTCAAGTTTTACAGTGCCGTTCTATGGAGAAGTCTACCTTCCTATTATGCTGAGCAAGTTGAAGGAAGTTTCTTATGTAGATAAGATGAGGTGACAGACGTTGAACCACATGTGTCTAACCTTTGACATCTCAAGAGTGTGTTACATTCGCATGAATGCCATTTTATTGAGATATAGCTCCGTTCTAGGTTCCAATACCTTATTGACACACCATGTACGTGGAAGAGCGCTTTTGGTACTTACATGCCACGTGTTATTTCAACTAGTTCTTCCACATCCCCAAGGAGCCTTTTTAAATCCCAAAACATATTTTTGCTAAACATTTTGAGAATTGACATTGGCAATTAAATGTATAGGGGTTTCAAAAGTGACTTCTGTCCTTAAACCGTTATAATATAATGTTTGAGAAGAAGTCATACTGAGTAAACAATGGAATTTTATAAACAATTGGGAAGATGTCTCTCGTTCTTTTGTTCAACGTACGCCATGCATCCGTTTTCCATGTCCTGGAATATTGTATGTTTGTTGTATGTGTCAGGAAAACTTGTCGCTTTAAGTCGATTGGTTTGAGCCTCTTTAATGATGACACGATTGCCAAACATCTAGGTAATTGTTTTGGAAGACTGCCATTTGCGTGATGATGTTTTCCATATAGTCAAGTAGCGTTGTCCAACTAATCATAATTAATTGGAATCTCTTGTGGCGCAAGTAAAGCGAAATCTTATCTGCACTACCTGTCACTTTGAGTACAAACGTTGGTTTCACTTTATATGGATGTTGGTATTACTTAGCTGAAGTAATGCTTGTGTAACACTACTAATTTCTTAATTATTATTTCTTCTTACTTAATTGTTTGCTAACAACACATTAGCAACAGTGTCATCATTCAAATTACCTTGGTCCTTCCACATTTCTTTTTGTGAGCAACAGAAGCAGCTTCCTCAAACCTCCTGATTCAATCTCCATAATTATGGACGGAACATGAGCTAAACAGTTCTATATTTTCTCAGACCTTGAGAGAGACTCTTCTTTCCTTAATGAGGTGAATCAGCTCGGGAACTCGGAGGATTATGTCTGCGGTGTGGACTAAATCCGGTCCAGACATAGGTTTTTTTAAAAAAAAATTACGTTCTCCAATGTTGTCATATCGGACGATGAATGGAATTGGTGAAATGATGCTCAAATGAGTCCGGGGTCCATGGAGCTTAGAGCTACCTGACATTCGTCTTGAAGGATAAGGGAAAACCCCGGACAAAACCTTATCCAGGTAACTCACCCTGACCGAGATTCGAACTCGGGACCTCTTGAACGTGAGGCAGACACGGTACCATCTACGCTACCGAGGCGGGCTCCAGACATAGTGACGCTAATATGTTCCGGTCATTAAACAGCGTCCTTATCAAACAAATCTATTTGTCTTTGTGCATAACAACAACAATGGCTTTCTTCGTTTATATGCATAAGTAAAATGGCTATGTAAGTCCGAGTTAGTCTTGAAATTAAGTTTGAGCTTTTGTCGACTATAGCCGAGAACGAATGGGCCTTTTTAATCGCTTGAGTGGTTTTTTGAGGTAATTCTCCCATTCACACACGTACATACACATAGACACTAATATTAATATAGTTCTGATGACATACATTGCTTCCTCTACCTACGTTACAGAAAGTAAAAGCATTTGTTATGCAGAGGTTAGGTTGGGGTAGGGATGGGGTGTTTTCCACTAAATCTGGAGCAGAGTATCATCCATCACCGTCTAGATCCATCTACAATCCATCACTCGGCTTGTCGCTCCGCCGATATATCAAACTTCTTGTGAAATTATACCTTCATCGACACACAAACTTACCAAATTCTGGCAGATAAAAACAAACCAATCGTGTGTGGAAAATTAAAATGGTTATTTATTATACTAGAACATGTGTGTAACAGTCCTAAATATTTATACACTTATTATTATAGATTGTGATACATGTTTCGTATCGGTGGTCCTCTGATGATTACTTGTTCCTTTCTATCATCTGTGATGAAAAACGGTGTAAAAATTGTACATAAAGAAATATATGGGGTAAACTTTAGCCGCCAGTTTCAAGAATACTGTGACTTTGTGGGTTCGTGAAATGAAAAGTCCAATTGCACCACTCAAAAATGTTCTTTATTTCCACCGACTTACAGTTTAACACTTGCCAATTACACAGAATTACGTAATGCACACAATTACGATTCACCAGTTCATCCGTTACAATTTCACTTGCACTCGTAATTACGTACAATCCTCCGATGCACTCACACAGTCTTCTCGTCGTACACTAGCACTGCATTCTTACGTCAAGAACCGACTAACTAACTCACTTACTGCCCGGCGTGTTGCTTATATAGGGTCAGCTGGGGGATCGAGAATGTTCTAGATTAGATGAAATATCCCGTAAGTTCGAGAACACAGGTGGAACAGTAAGAGACGGCGCAGTGAGTTTTTTGTCCCAGCCATCCCTCCTTAACGCTATAAGACAAACGAGGGGGCGGGGCGAACGCCGACCTCCCCTGCTTGCCCGCTCTCAGCTGGTTCTATAGGGTGTTCCAACGATCGGTTGGCAATACTATTAATCAGTCGTTGACATTGAGGACAGTTTAAAATGCGCTAACAGCACATGTTCATTACCTTGCACTATTGAAGAAACCTGTTACGCATTATTTTCTCACTTGAATTTTACCTTCCACTGTCTAAAACAAACCTAAAATAAAGGGACTGATATGTGAAGTTTCCAAAACCCGACATCTTATGTCTGAGTTATCAAACTTGGATCAGCTTACTGGCATGGTACATTTGTCTTGTGTAGTAAGTCTTTGGGCTTGATAACCTAGTATCGTAAACAACATTTTAAATGCTATAAAATATTTAAAGTATCACAACGGAGAAAAATGCACTGAAACGTTTCCTTTTAAAGAATCGCTCTCAAAATCTCTTGCATAGTTATTAAATGTTGTACATTTTTGCTGGGAATATATATTTTAGAAGTTAATTAACATAGTATGTATGGGACAATTGGGAGAAATAACTTGTAGAAACAAATAGAAAAATTGTCACAAGAATCCTCAAATGCAACACATTCCCCCATGATTGAAAATGATCGTAAAGAATTGCCCTTAATACTGTGACTGCGTGGGTTACATAGATTCAGAAATCTGGTTTGCAGAAATCTAAAGAACTTTTGCTGCAGTAAAAAGACATGAAATTGAAAGTTAGCTGTCTTCGAGGCTGAGTCAGTGTACGAAAACAAATGAATGAAATCACTGCGGTACACTTCAATCGTCGATTGTCGCAGTAGCCAACAAAACACTATCACTCTAACGCCTTGCGGGGTATTTATAGCCCCAGCCATTGTTTCTAGAAAGTTGCACAACTTTCGAGAAATTTCGCGGCAACAACAATGGACCGAACGCTCTGCAGCTTCTCTCTATCTCTTTCTCTCCTGCACAGGCGCCCGCCTCCGGCTTGTGTCAGCAGCACAACAATGCCACATGATGACAATACTTGGTGTAACCATACAAACCGGTATCGTCCGATGTGACAACCTGGAGAACATAGGTTCCACATTAGATCGTTGGGATGTTGCCTTTCTCATTTTATCAGGGATGCACAACAGCTGTCTCAGTAACCGAGTTCTCGGCTGGAGCGAGACAATTGTTATTTAATTGCATTGTTTCCCAATCCTCTGCAGTAGTGAGAACCTACAGACAACGAAATTTTCTCAAGTCAAATTAAACGGTACTATATTTAGTGAAACAAAACTCCTTTATTGTTGATGTGATGCATTTGAGGCGTTGACTGATGAACATAAAGGTGCTCTACATTTGATGGAATTTAAGTAAACAAAAACTTAGTTCAAAACAAATATAGCTCTCGTAATATATTGCTCATCAAAAAAGATTATATGGTATTCCTAGTTGTTAGTTTGAATATCCCATGTTAAACGATTCACTTTGAAAGGTTAAATCACAGTTGTTTTGTTTCTAATGAGCTCATGACAAACTGAAGCTTAACCCGGAGATAACTTGTTGAACGAGTACGGTAGTCTAATGTGTAGACTATCAGGTATTAGCCGGTGTGTAACAGTTCTGAAATAGGGCTGTTGTGGAAACAAGTCCAAAACCACGTGGCAAATGCTTGTAGATAAAGTTTAAATAAAAAATCCGTGTACACTCAAGGGGACTGGTGGGCTGACGCAACCAAAATCGCGTTCTTGTAGGTCTTTCTGCATAGTTTTACAGTTATTTTCGGTTCTCTATTCTCCCTTCTACAGACTCGCTATTTGATGTTAATCGATATGCACGTTTACAGTAATATGTTCATTATATATTTCACATGAGCTATTCGAAGGAAATTCAAGATACGTGTTTCATTTGTCATATCAATATCTTAAGCCTATAATCTTAGATCTGTTTGCTACATTTTTTCAAGTAAAGGTAATTTAAGGTGCAGTGGATATTTGAAAGTTGTTGTGTCATATCCTTGAAAGACTCTGCACTGCATCTCGTTGTTGAGATACAGGTGTGTGGGACCGCGCGACCTCTCGTGGCAAACCCAGGGTTGCCAAGGAAACAATCTGTTGACCTTTGCTGGTTGCTACGAGACCTCACTGACGTAGTTACGAGCTCATTACTACAAGGCGGTGTGATTCAGTCTCTATGCAATAGAATTCAAAGGCTCATCAGTTGTAAATGCAGCAGCTTTTCCGTTATTGGCAGAGAGGGGCGTGCAGGGTTCTTCTGTTTGACCGTCCAAAATTTAGGGCTTATTTAAGGCTTTCTTTTACTTTTACTTTTTCTAAAGGTACATAGAATGTATTGCATTCCACCAAATATTCGATACTGAATTGCAAATCATTGCAATGAATGTAAAAGGGCATTTGAATAAAATGATCCCCGTACAGAGTGAGCCAGAAATAATACTCTTTTTCATCTGTAATGCAGATGTGCATGATTTACAAACAAAAGGGTGTTAGTGAGACTTGAGAGTTTTATGTGGTATATAGGAATCGTTTCTTAAAGACCGCATCACGCAGCTGAACATCGTCATTATCGTTGCAGTCATGTACATGAGCTATGAAGCTGCCACGGAAAGTTTTGTCCAGTACAGCAACAGAAATATCTCCGACTTCTGTGCAGTTTTGGCGCCCAGTGCCTGGAGGTTTGCAGGGCGATTTTCCAACACTATAGATTTCAGGTACCCTCAGAGGAAGAAATCGGCAACAGTCAGACCTGGTAAATGCTTCACATCGACAGAAATGCTCGGAAATCGTTCATGCAGTTCGTATCGACAGACGGACCGTCCTGTTGATTGGGCGGGAATGCTGCTGTAGTGCAGGGACGACAAAATCGCGAATCATGCACACATATGGCTCGGATTGCACCAATGTCGTCTCAAAAGAAATATGGACTGACAGTCCCAGCAGTAGTGCTTCCACACCAGGTTGTTAGTTTCGGGTTGTGTAGCGCCTGTTCATGGAATTCCTGTGGGTTCTCAGTGCCTACTCCTGACATTAAGAAGTGTACTTCGTCAGCAGTGCTGGATCAGCTGCCCACGTGTCACCAAAATCATTGTCGGTGAGCCTTAAGATTGCACACCTGTATCTTGTTGGGTCGTGCATGCACGTATAGGCGTAAAATGTTAATGTTTTACGCCTGCGATTGTCTTGGACTTCGATGTTCGTACATGGTCGATATTTTCCCTTGACCACAAATTTCTGGGTCGTCCAGGAGGCTTGCTATCATGCACCACATCGCCGTATGGTATGGCTATCCAGAACGTGTCTGCAATGGTTTAATATGCGAAAAGCTCGTGAGATGGCTACTATTGACTTAGTCTTTGCCACAAGAATTCCGTTTTTTAAACTCTACTTTTCCATCATTACTGAATTTTCTATTGCCTTGTGATGCTTAGCGTATCACCGACCACCGGCGCTGGCAGATATAGTCACAATAACCAACTGAAATGAGGCGTTATTTCTGATTAATCCTGGGGTTACCTTTGAACAGCATTATTCAAAAACGAAAAGGAATATCAATATTGTGACTTTGTGGGTTCGTAGAATTAAAAGTCCAAGTTGCAGATATTCCAGATGTTCTTTATTTCCGTAGATATACACTTATAGATTACAGCAGCATTACGTTACGTACACAATCAGTCTACCAAGGTCGATGACAATGACAAACAGCTTACTCAACTTCCACTGTTTACAACAACAACACTTTCAGCGACTCGTTGCTCCCTTAAATACCTCACTGATAATTTCGAGATATTTCTGGGCCAAACAGGAATCGAATGTTCTGTCACTTTCCAGAAGTGTAACCCTATCTGTGCCGGCAGGTCTTTTATCTCGCGCTATCGTTATTTGTTCCGATATACTCCATATCTCCAGGCTCTTTGTGTACACAAGCCGCGCTATCGCGATCGGTTTCGCGACAATATCAAATTTAACATTAAAGTTCAGCTCTTTGAAGAAACTCCTCGATGATTATATGGATGCTTAGCATGGCTTCCTTCTAGGGGAAGGAAGGCCCGGTGGTCCCATGTCGTAGATTTAGGGTACATAAAACAATCTGAACCTGATAGAGACTTCTAAGCAAAATAAAGTGTTCTTTCACACCCAATATAAAAATAGAGGAACGTCAAGAACCACAGCAGTTAAAGAAAATAGTGTTAAAAACTTTAGTTTCAGTTAAAGGACGAAGTTATTGCAAATACCGTTCCAAAATAACAGATACGATGTCGAGTATTACCTACACATAACCGTACAGTGTTAACAAGTCGCTACTTTCAGGGAGCATTAGCTGATATTTTCTCAACTTCATTATTTACCTCATTTTGTTGTTCATAAAGTACAGCGCAAGCATGCATTTTCTTCGAAGTATTCTTTGTAGTTCTATTCAGCAGACTCAACGCATGCATTTCTGGTACAATCTCGACGTAGAATGTGTGTTTGGAATACTACTGTCGTCTACTAAATGACAGAAAAAGTTTTAATTTCACTAACCCATCATGCAGCTAATAAAGGGTAAACAAAGTTGCGTGCGAGGGGTCCTGGCTGGGGGTAGGGATTTTTTCCAACCAAGATGATTCCTCATCTTCCCAGAGTCTGGAAGTATAAATGAGAGTGCGAATGTGTGCGTGAACTAATGATTAAAACACAACGAATACGAGTTAACACCTTCGATATGTTCCAAAGGAGAACGGCCACCGATATGACCATTGGAGTTATAGGCGGGGTATAAATGCAACAAAATAGTGATTCTTAGACATAAGGTGCTTTCACATTTTATTGAACTGCATAGACACTGAGTGATTATAATAATTATCGCACATTAACGATATAGTAAAGGTATGCTTAGTACTTGCTTGAGTCTGCCAACTGGAAAACGGAACTCGCTTGGAAATCTAAGCTGGTTAATAAATTAAACATAGTTTGGAAGATATAAATCTCTTCTTTACTAGTACTGCAGCCAATCTCCTCCAATTATTCTCTTTGCCTTATTTAATATTGATGCTTTCAAAGCGACCCGTTTCATTAAATTTGCAATACGCCACACAAAAGAATATCAGGAGAAGTGCTGTCTTTGTGATCATAGAGAGCGATAGTTTGGTCATGGTTATAGACCCTAATGTCTTGTTAGACTTTAAAACGAAAACGTTGTGTAATTATATGAAAATATTATGTTATCCTCATCAGTAATTCACTAACTTCTGATCTCTATTTGACTTGTCAATGACAGTCCAATACAGAGGTGACGTAAAATGAAGCAGCTATATAGCCTGTGAGCTGGCATTTAGAATATTCTGGGTCTAATTTCCGACCAATCTGTCCATGGATTTTTTTAGGGATTTCCCCAAATCCATCATGTTCTCTCCCAATCATTTATCATCTACTTTTGGGTTGAAGGACCATGTGATGGCGTTTGGTTCCATCTGATAGAACAGGACCCATCCGTAGGCATCGTCGGAAGAATCTGTTGCATTACAGGCCTCTCCTGTCGTTCCCAATTCCAGGGGCCACGTTCTGACCTACTTGCGCTGCTCTGTTCCAGGTTTCTGAGGGATATTGTGTCTGTCCCATTATTCTCCCTTCCAGGAGTCACGTTACCGTTGTGCCCAAAGTAGCTGTGCTCCGCTCCAGGTTCTGGAGGACATTGCATCTCTCCCAACATTCTCCCTTCTAGAAGTCACGTCACCGGCCTAGTAGCCGTGCTCTGCTCCAGGTTTCGGCAGGTTCTTAGGCCTACTGCACAGTTTTAGTACAATGTCAAGAACTTTGGATATTCGTTGAGCGTGAAAGTTAAAAGCTACTCCCACTTGCAGAAACCATCC